>WAAG01070091.1:212-10573 GCA_013390105.1 Tichodroma muraria | reverse complement strand
AATATAGAATATACTTAAGTAATATGGAAGAGCATCAAGCTGTAAAATAGTCCTTAAGTGAGTCATGAGGCCCAAATAGCTCTGCTGAAAAACCAAGAGCATTTCCCAGGCCTTACGCTCTTCATGGCCACCCACATTTCTTGTGCACTTCCAGTTCCTACCTACCCCACACTGGAAATGGAGCTGCTGAAAAATCCTATTCTGTGAGGTGTGCTGAGGTCACAAGCACAGCCTCACCATGTGTCATGTGACCCTTACGGTTCAAGGGATCTTTCACATTACTAAATTCTTTTGTATGTGGAAGGACTTTTCAATCCACTCCTGTTCTCTAATGAACTGGGGTCACAAGTGCATGTTGCTGAGCTGTAACCCACCAGCACCCCAAAGTCCTTCTCAGTAGAGGTGCTCTCAATCCTTTCATTCTCCAGCCTGTGTTGATACTGGCCCAGGTGCAGCACCTTGCACTTGGCCTTGTTGGAACCTCATGAGATTCACAGGAGCCCATTGCTCAAGCTTGTCTAGGTCCCTCGGGATGGCATCCCATCCTTCAGGTGTTTCATTTACAAACCTGGTCTTCATGAGTTGGGACAAAGGCTTTTTGAAAAGCCTACTGAACTTTCTGAAAATGGTGGACTATTTATTGTATTTAATTTTTCTAACGTGTTGTGTGCATAATTAAGTCATTAATTTTTGTTTCATTTCTGTTTCTAAATAAAAGAAGCTTGTAGGCATCACTAGATGTTTTGTGAAGTTGCCACTGTTTTGGTCACTAAGGGATAAATCAAAACATCTGGCTGAGCTGGTGTTTTGAGGAGCTGCTGCACGACTGAGTATTTTTCAGGATGACAAGAAGTGATAGATAGAGGACATGGCAAAATGTTGTACATGTGCATCACTGTGATTACCATGGGCAGTGTCACCCAGGGCTGAAGGCCTGGCCCCAGGGGAGACAGTCAGTGCTGTAGTGATAACCGTGAGGATGTCAGGTCAGGATGGATATGTGTGTTTGTGTAGCGTCACAAATGGAATCAGACTGGTAATCTCTGCTGAGTCTCTCAAACCCATCTTTACAAATCAAGGAGCCAGTGCGGTTTTCAAGCCAAATTCAGACCAACTTTTCCCTTTCTCTAAACAGGACAAGAATACCTGAAGTAAGCATGTTATAAAATCAGCACTGTCAGCATTGTGTTGAAGGGAAAAGTATGCCATTAATTCCTATTTAACAATAATGACTACACTGTTGCAAAATGGAAATGTCATAACCATGTTGGTGTATTTACTGGGATATGGTGTGCAATTTATCTGTGACATGAACAAAATAAAAACCCCTTATAGGCAGATACCATCAGCACACACCTTTGCTTGCTGCTTTTAGTTAAAGCAGAGCTTTTGGCTATTTAGGAAGGTCTGTATGGAGCCCAATGCCAAAGGTCATGGCCATTTACCCATCTGTCATTCTTTTAGCTGCACACACACTCAGCTGCTGTAGCACTTGTTGTATGTTCCTCTTGCTTCTAAATATGTTCCTCTTGGTGGTATTTTCATGTGCAATCTGGGAAACAGTAGGCATTTAAACTTTGATTATATTTATAAGCATTTTACTGCTGTCAGAGTGATACTCCAGAAATGCCCTTTCTTTCCCCTGATAATTACATTGTACTTTTGCTTCTTATTGGCACCTTTAATTTCAATTATTTTCTTCAGCTGTAGAAATGCTTAATGTGTTTGCTTGAAAATATATTCAACATACTACTGCTTAGTTAAATGTATAATAACCAAACATTCCTATAAGACTAAGCTTTAATTCTACATCTGATGAACCTTAAAAGTGCATTTTATGAACACAGTCCAGACAGTCAACTGATATTAAAAATCTTTATCTGAGGAAATGTTGACTGCATCCATGTCCCTAGGTCTGCCATGGGCTGCACTTTGGGGTGGTGAAGAGGGATGAGCTTGAAGCCAAGCTGAGAGAAAGGACTTGTGTAACATTTGCCCAGTGCCAAAGGGTGCAGGGACATTTGTCCAGCATTCCTTTGGAGCCTGTGGCTCCAAAGTGGAGGCAGTCTCAAGGGGGTCAGCCCAGAGCTGCTACTGCTCCTCAGAGCAGAGCTGTGCCATGGTGTCATAGGAAAGGGGGAGTTCAGCAAAACGTGAGGGAATGGCTCTCAGCACAGTTCTCAAGGCATTTATTTGTGAAGTGTCTACATAACACCCCATCTCTCTCGTTTGAATCCCTGCTATACTTTCGGTTGCAGCCTGGAGCATTGTGAACATGTAGTTAGGGAAAAAGGGGCTTTAATCAGGAAATTCTGAGAATGTGCTCATTAGTGTAAATGTTTGGATGCGGGTAGTTATTTAATCCTTCGCATGAAAACTAGACATTCTCATTCTCACAATTTTGTTGAAAAACGCCTGGCACAGAAGGATCTCAGCAGCTCCTCATTAGTAGGTCTCCATCCAGGAGCAATCTGCCTTACCCAGTGAAGCCTTCATGCCTTCAGCAAAAGCTGCCTTTCCTGGCACCGTGGGGGATTCTGACACTGTTCCTGTGTGTGCATCGTGCGGCTGTAGCTGAGGAGCAGTGGCTGTCAGCACAGGCAGCAGTGGGAGGGAACAGAGAGGCATTTAGGTATCTGTGAAATACGTGCAAAGGGCTGTAGTGCTCTGATTAGATTTAACTTCCCTTGCACCGCCATCAACAAACCCACTCTGCACAGCATCGGTTAAACTAGGAAATGGGATCCCCTTTGGAAGTGGCAAGCAAATCAAAAAAGTGCTGTCCCACACACACAGTCCCATCACAGCTCCAACGAGATGTTAATGTATGGCAGAGCAAAGGGCTACCTGTGTCATTGCTCAAAAAAGGAAAGAGAGAAACCAAATGTGTCAGAGGACGCATTTTCTTGGCAACACGGTTGAAGGCTCATATCTAAAAATAATAAATCATGGCTGTGTATAAATAATAAAATTAATAAATTAGCACTGTCTGCAAAGTGCTCATACAGTGTCAGAGGATAAACTCTGAACTTTCCCAAAGCTGGTGCCAGATGTGTTAACACCTCTGAATAGTGGAGGAAGTTTTCTGCTAGCAGGGCCCAGGAGCCAGGGTACCTGGGTGGAGATGTGGATGCCTGAGGGCAGGTGCCCCCTCCTTGCCTGTGCTCAGTGTGCAGCACAGGCTATCATCTCCAGGCACAGGAAAAGCAGCAAGTGGGCAAAGGGGAAACCCCAAAGACCCAAAATACCTGCTCTGCCCTGTCCTAGGTGTCTGTGCAGGCTACAGGGTGATTTGCTGCACAGCTGCAGGATGTTTACGGTAAGCTGAGCCACCCTTGAAGCTGCATCTCTGTCGGGATTTCAGTCACCTACTTTGCAAGAAGGCACTTTAAATTTAGGTACCTTAATCTTGAATTGCTTCCTGGCCTAAGTATTCCCTGTAGGAGAAACTCCAGCTTCTTGCAAGTGAGATTTTATTCCCAGTCTCTTTAAAATGCCTTTGAGTTCATGCATGGGTAAAATCAAATAGCAGTTAAATAAAGCCCAACAGGGAGAAAAATTGTCATGAACAATGACTTCTAATGACTGCCTGTAACCAAGTAATTTAGCCTGTCTGAGCAGAGCAGTTCCTTTAGACCTTTCCAATGTGGCTGTCCAAGGCTCATTTTACAAGAGAGAACAAAAGTTCTCTCTTTTTTAAAGAGCCTTTAAGTATTTTGAAAAAGCCAGTGAGAGTTTCTAAGCTGCTGTAAAACACAAGGTTAGAAGAAGGGAATGGCAGTTTTCAGGCTACAAGGAGAAAACAAAGTACTGGGTTTCGACAAGCACTGGACACCTTCACTGATTTTGACTGCAACAGCACCACAGAATTTGCTACTCTCCAGGCTGTTGTTTCTATGCCATGTGAATTCTGGTGGAGAGTGGTGCTTTTGTGTAGGCTGCTGGCAGATTACTACAAGTGAGAATTACCAATGCTGTTGTGCAGAGAGGGTTAAGTAACTCCACAGCATCCCCTCTCTTGGAGAACCATGTCCATCAGTCATATGGAACTGGGACAATTTCTGGCTGCTGTTAGCTGCACATTAGGTGTCCATTTCCGTCATCACTGGATGTTTAGGGTTCTTAAACATACAAATCATAGCAATAGCCACACATAATGATGAGTGTTTCTGAAGAGCTCATGCTGGAATTGCACATCGGACACAGCAAGAGCAGAAACATGGGAGGAAGGGTGAGGACTGAGGTTATGGCAGTAAGTTCCTGCAGTTCCCTGGTTTAGGCAGGTGTGGGGAGGGCCCTTCTCTCTTCACTCCCGACAGCAGTGACTGCTGCTGTGATTAATCCCTTTAATGGAGACTTCCTCCTCTGCTTTGGCCAGCAGCCCAACTCCCCACTGCACCTTGTATCACCTTCAGAAACTCACTCCTCTCTGCATCTGTAGTTCTGTGCCCTGCAGGTACCTATTTCACCTGAGTAGTGGAGGTGATGTAAATGACTAATCCTGGACAGCACTGAGCAGAGTGTCTTGCACTTGCCTTTAACTCAATTTTTATGAGACGTCTTCACTATAACTTTCTGATTTAGGTACACTCCCAAATTACTTAAATTACTTAATTACTTTTTCTTTGTTAAACCTTGCCTCACANTTTTTTTTTTTTTTCCCCACCAGGAAGAATCTGCATCCCTAAGAAGAGTGAAACTCCAGGGCTGCATGTTAGGTCTGCTTACAGCCAGTGCATCCCAGCTCTCCCAGGACAGTTGGGTGCTGGGGACCTCGGCACGCTGGCTCAGCACCACTGCTCAGTGCAGCATAGCTGGAAGCAAAAGTGGCATTTATTGTGGCATCATTTCAAATACCTGCCCGGCAAACCCCAGCCTAAGGCACCTCTCTGGACGGAGCCCCACTGTGGAGGTCCTTCCCCCCACCGTGGCTTCTTTAGTGTGCTGGGTGCAATGGCTCCTCTTCACTGCCTGACCTCACATCCCTCACTGCAGGACAAAACCCAGACAAAAATATCGCCTTGTTCGTACATAATAAAAAAGTCATTTTCACCCCAAACCAGGACTAGTCTTGCTCTGAAGCTGGCTTGCTCTCAGTGGAAAATGGGCCTGATACTGCTTTAACAAAATGTGCAGAAGTGAACCCATTTGTTTATAGTGAGCTAGGAAAATCACTTTGCTGTAGTTACAAATGTTTTTCACACTACTGTTCAGGACTTCTGCTTTTTATGTCTGCCTAAAAGACTGCTCTCTCTAGCCATCGAGGACTTATTAACCCCATTTATGGGAAATGGTTGTGCACTGACTCAGAGGGAAGAATGACACTTATTGAATCACCAGCACCAGCATCCCATGGGTTTTCCTTGGAGGTCTCTCAACTAAATATTAGCTAGGAAAACACAGGGCCATAGGGACTGCCGCCCCGACTGCAGCCAGGGGCTCACCTATCACCGTTCAGTCCACACAGACACGCCTGTAACCCGTGGAGCCCAGGCTCTGCCTTGGCGCGGGGTCAGGCACCGCAGCTCTGCATCCAAAGCTCGCGTCTCACTGCATATTAATTCTTTCCGAGCGGCCGGTGATGTTCTGTCCTCAGCAGCAGCCGGCCTCTTGCTCCCTGACAGCAAATTAGGATGCTTTCAGACACTGCCCTCTGCCTCTCCCCCACCCCAGCTCTGCCTCTGGCAGGGGCGGGGGGGGTGCAACAGCAGCAAACAGAACTTCCCTGCACCTCGCGTCCCAGGCTTTTCCCTTTGGGCGTGATGCTCCCCAAACCTTCCTTCCAGCATAGGTTTTGGTGTGGCACCCCATCTTTCCTCTCCCTCTCCATCCTTTCTCCCCTCTTCTGAGGAGGTTAGTTATGGCATTGCAGGGTCAGGGAAGAGGAGGAGGACAGCTGGGGAGAGCAAAGTGCTGCAAGCAAAGCTGGGCCTCTGGGCATCTGAGGCTGCAGAAGGCACGACTGGTTGCACTGGAGGAGCCATTCGTGCGCCGAATTGCTTTCATGCCTGACTGATCTGTGCAAGTCATGACCGAGAGAGGATCATGGTGTGTCTCTAAGTTCTTAACATCCTCACTTCCTTCTGGATTGCCAGGAGGCCCAGTGGTCGATCTGGCTCAGAGTTCAATCTCTGGCTCAGGTCTGGAGTAAGTAAGAGACATTTACATGTGCAAACCAGCCCTTTGTATGATCAGAATGGGTAAAGCTGCCTAGGCAGGCTGACTAGATGAAGAAGTGGGTGCCAAAATAGATATTTATCAATAGTTGTGATGAGAAGATAATGTTTTACTTAGTCTGAGACCACAAAATGGTATTATGTCCATACTTTAAAGGATATAATTTTCTTGAATTTTTAAAGTGAAATGGTTCTTCTTTTAAAAAATACCCTCTTTGCTATGGACTTGTGTCTCGAAGTTTGTTATTTTCTGCTGTGTAATAAAATGGCCTGTATTTGTTATTCTTCTTGCACAGATGCCTTTTTAAAATTTCCAAGAATGCTGAAAAGGTTTGATGCAGAAGGTATTTTAAGCAGTCTGGATTACATCCATTACAGTCTGTTATGTAGACTTTGCATCTATTGTTGTACCTGAATGTGTTTTAAAGTACAGATAGCAGTATAAAAGGTATTCAGATAAAACAGAGACAGCACTCTTTCTCTGCCTGTGTGTGAAAGCAAAAGAGAAATGGAGAAAAGCCATCAATCACCACACTTAGGTATGAACACTGCTCCAAGCTTTGTCTAGATCCCAGTTACATCCCAAATCAGGTCAAAATATCACCAAGAACACAAGTCAGGAGTGCAGAAGCAGACTGTGGGCCTGAAGTGTGTCAGCCAGCAATGAATCAATTCAGCAGCATCTGCCAACCTCAGCAGGAGATTTCAATGTGTGGTCAATAAAAGCTTGATCCAGGCCAGGTTCCCTGATGCAGCTGACCTTCCACTTGTGTCCTGTAAATGTCTTTGAACCCTTTTGTGAACTGGCTTCTGTTATGTCACCAAATTTCTGGCCAGGTCAGACACTTCATGGCCCCCTCCTAAATAGAGTTAATCCTGACTGAGCAGTTTCATGTGCAGAAATGATGGTCATTCCTCCTTTGCTTTACAAACCACTGCATAGTTCTGGCAGTACAAAATGACTTTCCAATGCCACTCAAACCTGGACACACTTCAGTGGTGCGTGAGGCTCCATAGTACTCTGTCTTACCAGATCCCTTTCTTAGACATAAACAAATTTGTTAAATTTTAACCTATTTTTTTTTTTCCTGACATTTTCCATGCTGGGCATCGGCCTCAAGTTTTTTGATCATAATTTTTTTTTTTGTTTTTATAGGAAGCTGAAAGAAAACCTCAAAATTTCAACATTTTTATATGATTCCTGGGTAATCATTTCCAGGCAGGAGGATAGAGAAAAATATACTGATTTACTGGGGTGAAATTTTGCTCCCTTGCCCCTGAGTGGATGCCATACTTTTGGGATGGTGGCAGTGGTACGGGCTGAGTGAGAGGCAGAAGAGAAGGGCCAAGAGAGAGACAGAGGCTGGAAGGAGGAAGAGAGCTGAGTTCCAGCTCTATGCTGCCATATGGATCAAGGTCTAAGCACCTTGGCAAACCCTGGTCTCATGGACCCTATGAGGCTGGGGAACACACTTATGTTTTTCTAGAAGGACCAGGTCCAGTTGTACTGCAGAACTCCTTGCTGTCTGCATTTTACTGCCTTTTCTCCCTACCTCATCTTTGAATAGTATATTCATAGATGCTAAGCTCTCTCAAGCCAACAGCAGTGTTTTCATTGATTTAACATAGCCAAGGTTCCAAGCCAGTCTCAAAAATTAAACAAGTGATGATTTTGTCTCAGTTCAACAGAGGCTAAAAAGTAGCATTGGGAATATTCCTCTCCCCCTCTCCCTCAGGACTGAAGGATTCAGCAAATGTTGTGTAAAGTTTAAATCAGACAAATATTATTAAAATCCTGTAGTGTTGGCTGCTGCTGTAGAATGATAACAAGTTTTGGGTATGTAAGTCACGGTAAGAGAGGGTTTGTCCTTGGCTTCAGAAACCTTATGTGCTTGTGGTCATGTTTGCAAATGTCTGCCACAGGTGATCAAGCAATGGCTGTTTCACAGGGCAAACTTTCATTGAGCTGAGGAGCAAAATAGCAATTTCAGGTCTTGAACAGGTTAAGAAGAGGCTGTTGATCAACAAGCCCTGGTTATGTTGATATGTTGCTCTCTCTTTGCTGACTTTTTTTTTTTGTTTGTTTGTTTTTTGTTTTTGTTTTATGTTTCTCCAGAGTACCAAGGTCTGGCTGCTGGCCCAGATTCATGAATCCCCTGAGACTGTTGGCTTTGCTGCCTGACTGAGGCATTTCTTGTCTTTTTATTGCACAAAGCTGACAGGCCATCTTATCTCCTGGCCACCTCAACTCCTGGACATCTCTTCAGCATGTTGTCAGGGACCTTGATGTGATTTTCTATATGTTTAGTATAACATAGCACACTACCATAACATATTTTCTGTTATGAACTGATCTTTTTTGTGGTCAGTTTTTTTCCCTTTGTAGAGGTCTTGTCTGTCAGACTTCAAGCCCTTTCCCTTTCTGCATTCATTTTACTTGTAATTTCTTGAAGAAGCAAATAAATTAATAAATTAGTTGAAGTTCCCAGATTTGATAATTAAGATATTTGTGTAATTTGTGATGACTTGGGTGTACAGGAGATCACACTGAAGTCTCACTTGGATATTATTAGTATACAAATATAATTAATATTAATTATACAATATGAATACAATTATATTAATATACAAATATAATTAATTAATATTTGTATATTTCATTTCAGCGCAAGTGTCCAAATGAAAAGGACTCAGGCCAGCAGGGGAGGCTTACCTAAGCAGGTAAGAACAACTATATTGGGTCCTACTCCTTTTTCAGGCTGGAGCCCCTGCTGGAGGCAGGATGCTGCTCCATACAGCCCCTTGGCTTGGCCCAGTAGGACCAAGCTCATGTGTGCTTTAGCTGAACATATCACAGAACAGACTCCTGCAGCTGAACGACCTAGTGTGCAAAGAAACATTTTCATTTATTTAGCTTCAGCCCACCCCTTTCTTCTCTCAGCTGATGCCCCTCAGTTCATGTGCTGGAAGAGATTGTGAAAAATTTATCAAGTATGGGAAAAAATAATCAGCAAATATCGTGAATGTTTAAACATAAAAGAGTTAACATTCTGTTTTGCTAAATTTTTGATAACAATATCAGTTTCAGCAACATTCCCAGAAGCATGGACACGTCTTAAGAGTGCTCTGGTTTTGAGAATCAGAGCACTTAAGAATGCTCTGATTTTCTACCACAGACACAGATCTTGGTTATTTTGCTTACGGTCAGTGCCTGTTGAACCTCAGTGTGCCTGTGGACTGGAGGCCTGCAGGCAAGAAATCCCCTTGGCTGTTGTTTGATCCTTTCCCTTCGCTGCATCACATCTCCTGCTGAAATGCACTGTGTGCAAAGGGGATATTAGATGCAGCAATTTGGTGTTTATTATATAAAATGACCATGAGCTCATACTGACTGCATTATTTTGTTCAGTTTAAACTGGTACTTTACACTGTATTCCTTACATGTAATGGAACATTACACTGTTCTTCAGGTCTGCCTATTTTCCTTTCTCTGTACAGGCTGCTCAGTCTGGGAAAGTGATTTGGGAAATGTAACTAAAGGTTAAGCAGGTCATTTCTGCATTATGTAACCACCATAGATTAGTCCTTCTCTAATTTATTCAAAAGTAACTCTACATTACTTTCCTGTCATTCATAAATATTGATGGGTACTATTTAGCTAAATAAATAGTTATGACAACCAATTTCACTTTGAGAAGGATCTAAAACTGCCCTGGCTAATCTCTCATCAGCTAATAAACACTAGCCAGCTGTGTTTGTCAGTGTCTTAAGTAATATGAGGACAGGGGCACTTCAGATATAGTGCAGTGCATTTCTATTATTCTGGTTTAATTATTAAGTTCCTTTGCAGATGTTTTCATCAGTTGGTAAGGGGAATGCTTATTCTCCTACGCTGCCGTTTCCAGTAAGGTCTGTCATTCCGGAGAGCTGGTTTCAGGGAATTTAGGTGCGTGGGGCAGGGTTCCTGCATGCTGTAACAGTGAAGAAAGAGGAAGAGGAAGAAATTTGTCACCGGTCAGTTACTGATCTTCCAGTGGCTTTCTGTGAACTGCATCAATCCACCCAGGTCAAGAGAGACACTTGTACCTGAGTTTTGGCAATATGGGTGCATTGCACTGGGGTATGTCAATACTGATCTCAGTTCATGTCAGCTGCTCTCTGACATGTGCATGTTTTGCTCTGCTT
>WAAG01070090.1:0-16621 GCA_013390105.1 Tichodroma muraria | reverse complement strand
CTCTCCCAGGAAAGAATTTCTTCTAAATACCTAATCTGAACCTATTGNTCTCCATCTCTCTTGTAGCCTTCTTTAGGTACTGGAAGGTGCTTTAAGCTCTCCTTGGAACCTCCTCTTCTCCAGGATGAGCAGCCCAACTCTCTCAGCCCATCCTCATAGGAGAGGTGCAGAATGGCAGAATTTGTCCAGAGACACTGTGAATACACAATCCATGTAGATTGTCAAAGCTCAGCAGGACAAAATTGATCAACTTGATCAACATGGACTTTGAGAATATTTGGACTGAAAGTGTCTTCTGCTCCACATTACTCTTTGGTTCTATGCTATATCGTGTGTTTTTATTATATGCAATCATGTGTCCCTTGTCTCCCTGAAGTCTGGGAAAAGACTTCCACAAAATATGTTTTGGAGGAATGCCTGTTTTTGACCATTAATCTTCAAAAAGCTCTGCCAATTAAAACCTGTTCTACTGAAGAGGCTTGAGGGGTATTAGTGCATTTCAAAATGCCTTGTCTCTTAGATTATTTTTGTATTTTCAAGATTTTCTCCCATGATGACTTCTGAGCTTTCTATTTCTCCTTTTTTTTTGACTCTCTGTATGATTAAATACTTTAGACTGGGGTGAAAACATCTATTGAAAGAATTATTTGACTTCCTTTCACTTGAGAACAAAAAAGAAAGGGGATAGATCCTTTCAATTAAGCTTTGTTAGTGACAATTCCATTACTGATAAACAATGAAAAGTGGCAACATCAGCTTGAAAGAATGTGTTTTTTCAAAAAACTCTCAATTCTGGCACATTATTCATCAGTCCCTTCTGAAAATGAGTTATTACAAGCAAATAGCATTGAATCCAAAAGATTAAATCTAATCACTTAAAAAAGTTATACTCTGGTTTACAAGGTTTGACCTTTCAAATTCCTACTGCACAGTAGAAAATTATACATATAAATATAAAACTTATACAATTTCTCCAGTGAATTACTTGCACAATGCAATGCAAATAGAGTGTATTTAAAGAAATAATTGAATTTACTATCTATATAATCTTGAGATGAAAATACATTAAATAAATGACCTTAGTACAAAGTTGCTGAGGAGTTCCTGAGCTTCAAACTAGAAAATGTTTATGCAAAATTCAATTTTAATTTTCTATTCACACTTTAAAATGTAAACATTTGTCAATGTTACAGTATTAAACTGCCTTTTTCACAGCTGTGGAAATAGCAAAGTAATGTTCCTCATTCTTTTTGAATATCACTTGCTGCTTTGCAATTCTTGCCTATCACCCCCTATTTTTAACTGTTTAAAAATCTAAGATACACAGATGAGAAATAAAATAATGCCGCATGTATTTTAAAAGTCACAGAAACAACCTTCCATCAGTGTAATTCTGGATCTGCTGCAGTTTTCAAAGAAACAAACTTAGTTAGACATGCGTACAAATCTCAGACATCATGGACTGCAATTCATTGGCAAAATATTTTTATATTGAACTTCAACTTAACCCACTGAAATTTGTAGCACTTCCTAAACAGGATTTTCCATGAAACCTAAGGGTTTTATGTCTCTCACTGAAACAAGAATGGAATTGTGCTAAAACAACAAAACCATAAAACATATTTAGGCACTTGATGATGCAGACAGATACCTTTAAAAAGTATTTAAAAGAGACTGGGGACCCTCCTGGAAGCTGCACAAAGGACAAGGATTCATAAGAGTGCAGATGCAGTAGGGAACTACTGCTCTCCAACCTAAAAATTCAGATTCTCAAAACATTGATGACCTGCCACATAAACCTAGAAATATCTGAAATATAGCATTGGTAACATAAAAACCAACAAAGTTGCCAAAATATCTAAAATACCTGTTTCTTGACAATTGCAGCATAGTCCATCTAGTGACATGAGAATCACATGCTAAAAAAAAGACCATTCCCTGCAAAACTGCTCTAAAACAGGGGAAACTCATGAAAAGAGGAAACAAATTACATAGTATTTGCCAGAAGTATTTGACTTCAGAAGTTTATTGGAAGTGATCTGCATTTCCATGTAAAAAAAAAGTTCAATCACAATTTTAGACTTCTGTATTAGAAGAAGTGCACTTCAGGGCAGCACATTCATATATGGTCGAAAGATGAAGTGTTTCACATCATTCAAAGCAACTTCTCCAGCTGATTAATAAACACCCCAGAGATACTCCATAGGGATCTCTCTCTCACACAGTCTTCATCCACTGTTGGAGTGCAAANTTGAATTCTAATAGGTGTAGAAAGAATGTTTTAGAATTATATTTTTAGTTGATTGGATGATTTACGAATAAAAAAATCCCCTGTATTGGGGTGCGAGCTCCCTCTCTCGCACACATACACACACGCGCGGGCGCAGGCACAGAAGAAGAAGATGGAGGACAGAGAAGAAGAAGAGAAAAAGAAGAAAAAAGGTGTAGGAGCTGCTGCTTTGCTCAGGACTCTATGCCAGANAAAAGCCCTAAAGCCTAGTTTAAAGTTCAGTAACTTAGCCCTAGACATAACAAAACCATAGCAGAACATTTCTTGCATTTCAAGATAAAACAGATAGAACCATTACGTGAAAAGATAGAACTATACGCATAAATTATGTGTAAGAACTGAAACTTCTTTCATACTTTAGAATTGAATTCTAATAGGTGTAGAAAGAATGTTTTAGAATTATATTTTTAGTTGATTGGATGATTTACGAATAAAAAAATCCCCTGTATTGGGGTGCGAGCTCCCTCTCTCGCACACATACACACACGCGCGGGCGCAGGCACAGAAGAAGAAGATGGAGGACAGAGAAGAAGAAGAGAAAAAGAAGAAAAAAGGTGTAGGAGCTGCTGCTTTGCTCAGGACTCTATGCCAGAGAAAGCTGTGGGAGCTGCTGTTTGGGACTCTATGCCAAAAGCTTTAGCACACACTGTTAGTCTGAACTCTTGCCTTTGAGACTGATGTATTCATGCAATAAACAACTTTACAGAAACCAACAATTGCTCTAGTCTCTTTGAAGACCCATACCCATGAAAAACTCAACAATCAACCATGTTGTGACCCGAGGATATAGGATCATTGAAAAGAGTTAAGAGAGAAAAAGTTCTCCTAGCTTGGTGCAGAAAGTGATGATCTTTACCAAGAACGTATTCCAAAGAAGCACTTTACGCACACCCATCTCTCTGCCATGTACAAAATTCATTGAGTAAGTCACTTCAAATTCAACCTTCAGGTTCTGAACATATTGTGGACATTCATTTCCCAAAGTTCCCTCTTTCTGGAAGCTGAAATCCTTCAACTCAGGAGCTCACTGGATGGGAGGAGCAACAACTCCTTGTGCTCTTTAGCTAGGTTAATCTGCCTTTATTAACTTCCAGGAGAAGTGAGTAGCCTCACAACACATATGGATGTGGCACTCCTTAACAGCTCTTCTTAGTCATAAGACGGCAGACAGGGCATAACAACCTTAAATTCTGTCTTTTCTTTAGCAATGCACTTATGTAAGGTCTACTGGTGCAGGAAAACCCTTCTCAACAATCAAATTTCCTGGATGATGAAATTACCTTATCCAGAGCTGTGCAATGCTACATTTTAAACAAGATCCATAATACTTCCAACACTGCTGTGAATAATAAAAGAGCCTTGGAAATCTTCCATGTCTTTCTGTCACATTTGAGTTTCCACCCTTCCAGAGTGTATCGGCATATCTTCTTTGTTGCTGCCCCTGAATACTTCAGGAATTTTCTATCTTTGCAGCTCTAAGCTTTTCCATGAGCTTTGCAGCAGGCTCCCGCCCCATCCCACCCACCATCAGGATGAACACTCAAGGGTCTTGATCTGGCCAACACACTGGTACAATTCATAAAGTTCACGTCAATAAGACCTTTTACAAGGCAATGGATCCTACTATAAGACAAAATGTATAAAAATTACACATTACTTCAGCACTTACTATCTGCTTAACAAATCACTTAAACAGACGCAAGTGTTTGGCTGAGCACAGAGGTACTTAACTGACTTATAATTTCAGGGGTACAGTAGAAGCACAGACATAATTAACCTGCCAAACCTGCACTGACCTTCTGCTCCTGAGATTATTAACTTTAAACTACTTCTTTGTCAAGAAACATCAATTAACTTACCACAAAAAGCATAGCTGGGAAAACTAAATTTCTCCTTTAATGGTTTGATTTTCTGTTAGTTTCTGTTTCCAGCTCACAGCCCAATAGAAGAAATTCCATCAGTGCACTCCAGGGAATGTGTACTTTATGCCAAAGCTGTGGGAGCTGCTGTTTGGGACTCTATGCCAAAAGCTTTAGCGCACACTCTGTTACTCTGAACTCTTGCCTTCGAGACTGATGCAATAAACAACTTTACAGCAACCAACAATTGCTCTAGGCTAGGATTTCTGAAGAGTCAATTTAAATTTTAAAAGCTGGTAGCTTCTGAATAATACTCATTCCTTACTTAAGCATGTTATTATTTAATAGCAAATAAAGTCTAAATGATGGGAAATTCTTCTGGGTGTATATTCTTTCATGCTCCTTGACTACTCATTTTTAAATACACATGACATTACAAAAATATACCCAAAACATAGATAGATGTCAGACATTTCTTATAATCTATCATCAGAGATGTATAATGATCAATACTGTACATTTTAATGGCTCAGTTTTTTCCTAGCTTAGATTTTCCATTAAAATTGTGAGAAATACTGGAGAAAATAGAAGACACCTCCTCTGATGGATTTGTTTCCATTTTTCTAAAATAATTTCTTAGTAAAGTGTGGAAATTTAATTAATTTTGCCCAAAATTAGATCATTTTCTAAAAAAGAGTAATTGCAAGACAGGCAATGCACATGTTTCATACAACATATTTGTGTACTTTTTTCATGTCTTAATGACACTGGATGTAGTCACAGTTGCCCACCTCTGATGTTCACACTTTTACATTGAACACAAATGTTATGTACATGTCTGTGAAACATTAATTCAAATGAATGTTGAACAAACTGGTCTCAGAAATTTAGAATATAAATTTTCTATTAAATCAACACTTTTCTCATTTTCTTATTTTATCATTTAAGAAAGGAAAAAAAACCCACAAAACAAAACACAGAGACAAACTAAAGGAATATATTTACATGTATTGGGACAAGGAGTTAGGAATTAAAGGTAATTGATTAAGGGTAGCTTTGCTGATGTGTGTTGCTTAACATTTACTGCACTTGCAGAAGCAGGATGGAAGGATACAAGGCTAGGCTGTTGCGATAAGGAAAGGAACCAAGACTTACAAATAGGATGGAAGAATGCAAGGCTGTTGTGATAGGGGATAAGTTATGACTTCATTCCTGATCCTTGGACCCCTAAACCAGTCAAAACTGGTTTAACCTTAAGGTTTGAACTACGACTGAGAGATCTGGGAGCATGCGCAAGGAGACAAAGTGAAAAGTTCAGCACGAGGTAGAGTGTTTTTACTTCCTCTCATAGAACCACCGAGCGACGACCAGAAGACACTATGCAAACGCAGAAAGGTTTTTGGACTCATTTTAATACAAAATAAAGCTAGACAAGGCTGAATAATATGTATAGGCATATTGCAAAACTTGCATATGTAACATTTCAAAGAATAAATAGAGGGATAAGTGTTGCAAAGAACACACATGTTTTTGGAGGAGCTACCCCCCATGTGTCTTCAGTGCTGAATGAATGCATACCAGACTTTACGACTCTCACGAGTTGTGGAGTTAGTTTTTTCCATGTATCATTTTGGCGAGCCAGCCAGGAGGCTCTCTGTCCGGCTGCGGGAATGGCCGCAGGGCGGACATCCTCAGGTGTGCCCTGGGATTTCCTGGAGGAACTCCACTTCTCAGCTCACTCACCGCGGGGACAGACAAAAGCTTCACTGGAAGCTTCCTGCTGCTGAATAAATGGTATGTATTCATTTTAGGGGGACAGTAAGTTATGCGCTTGGCCAGGGCTGCTGCCAAGTCGCACAGAATCGTCTGGCGCGTAGCATAGTCCCTGTGGAGGTAGAGTTTGGGGCTTGCAAGAAACTGCTAGCCGATAGAGTGGTGGCGGGGGCGGAATTTGCTGGTCAATAGGGCAACTGCTAAAGGCCCCTTAGAAAGTAACACCAAGTAATAATAAACTAAAACTAAAGCTTACCCAAACAAAATAAATGCATAATAATCAAGAATATTTATTAATTTAGCTTGCAAAAGTTTAATAAAAAAATTGTTTTTCATAATTAGAATTCCAAAACTAGAAAGTGCCGCTAATCGAAACAATGCTAAATGGCCTTAGTCCCAAGCTTTTATTCAGTACACTAAATCCATGGAAAAGTATTCTAATATAAAAAATTTAAACCTATCAACTGCAGTCATGCACAAGAACCAGGTATATAAAAAGCAAAAATAGCAAAGTTATAGTTACTTCAAGAGAGTATAAGAGAAGTAATAAAAATAAAATGTAGAATAATTGATAAAACTACCCATAAGAAAGCAATTCAAACTAGTGTTTCAACTTCTCCTACAAACACCGAAAAATTTATAATCATCCAAGTAAATTAGACTGTTAGTATAATTTTACGTTAGTACAGATTGTTAAGGTAGTTTGTCTTTAAACCCATAATACTATTAAGTTCTCATTTGAATTTAAAATAAATGCTATACCTAGTACAACAACTAAATCAGGTATAACCTATGTCTGCACCCAAACCCAGACCACACCAACTAAAATTGAACCTAAAATTTATAAAGTTGGCCCCTATACAATAAGAAATACAAACCAACAACTTCTGTTTAATCCAAAGTAGTCTCTCAAGTGTGTTAAATTGCTAATACAAATTAACATCTCAAAAATTCAACCAGCCTACTCTTCTTTCATAAAAACATCCTTTAAAGACTAAACAACATAGTTACAAAAGCAAATATACCTTAAAAAAAAAATACAAAAAGATCTAACTAAAGTATTAAGAACAAAATTAAAAATCCTAAATAGAATCGATTCAAAAATATTAATAAATAAACTTGCCATTGCAACCAACATCTTAACAAAACTAAAACAATCCCTACAATCATCTCTATTAGCATTAAAGACTAATTATGGAAAGTTTCAAAAGTGTCACCAAAAGAAAAAAAAAGCTAAAGACCAAAATCATAGATTAACGAATAATGCACTTAGTATAGTTCAAAATAATGTCTCTAGCTTTTAGTTGTATACAAGCAGTTTTAAATGCAATCAACATCTGCCTTTATTATAAAAAGATTATATATAAAAATACATAATCTTTCTTTATATATTATTATATAAAGAAAGGAAATGAAGATGTTTTTCCAATCAAAATCCAAAAATATGTTTGAGACAATATCAATAACTTAAAAAGAAAATTCCAATCTTAGTAAACTCTAATAAATTTTACCTATGATCCCACTGCTAACATAGCTACTACCTTTATGCTTACTATCCATAATACCACAGTTTATGTTATCCACCCCATTATTACGCTAAGATTAAACCATAAGGAAATAGTACTATATCCTACAAAACATAAAGTAAAAGCCCAAATAGTAAATGAAAAATAGCAAATTATGAATTTAGAGTCTTGTGTTACCCAGAAACAACAAGGGTTTACTTGCGAAAACAATAGAATTTATACTCAAGATGTATATCTTGACACTAAGCAAATCGTTGGCCACTTCAACATTCATCCAAATGTTAATCAAAAAACAGTGCTTACATATATTAGTCAAGGCTGTGTATGCTTTAAAACTACTTGTATTTTTATAAAAATAGACAATAATGATATAATTCTGCCTGTTAAGAATTATCCTAATTTTTGTTTTTATAATTTTGCTAAAATTGTTAAGTGTAACATTATATTTAGCACCAGTTATATCCCACCAGTTGATAAAATCCAGCAACACGATGTATCACAAACTATCACCTACACCTATTAAGGTAAGCCTTATGTTAATAAAGCAATTAATAAAACATCAAAACTTAATTTATTTTTTTAAATTAAAAAAATAGTCAAAACCTCTAGTTACTATTCACCATAACACAAAGAAGATAAGCAAAATCCTGCAAAAAAACCCCAAAATACAAATTATAACGAGTAAAATATACTCTTTAGATAGTGTCTTAGTTTGGAAAACAGTTGTCTGCTAGGGAAAAACCAGAGCCTCCCTTGGAATGAAGAATGCAAAACCTCCTCCCTCCTAATTGCTATAATTTTGAAATTAAGGGGCTCTCAGGCAAAGATGTGAGGATAGGAATAACAGTTCTTTACTACTATATATAACAAGATAAACAAAATAACAACAATAACTATGGCGTTAACAACAAACAGAACCAGGGACCCAGTCAGTCTTCTCAGCTTCAGGCTATTCCCCCTTTGGTGCAGTGACCGTCACAGGTGGCCGGGGTGAGCAGAAACCCCAGGGAGTCACAGCACGAGATGTGTCAGGAGCTCGGCGGCCGCAGCTGGAGCTGTGGAAGGGTCCCGGCAGCAGCAGGGGGTGCGGGACACGGCGTGGGGAAACCAGAGCAGGAGCGAAGGAACAGCGGGCCCGGGCGCCGCGGCAGCGCGGCTCCAGCAAAGCAGGGAGAGAGCAGGATCCAAATTCCCGGGCACACACGAACAGACGGTGCTGGGTCCCTCCGAGCTGGGCTCCAGTGGTGCCGGTGAAATCTCCCCGCAGTGAAAGAAACCAACAGCCTCGCTATTCCCTCCAAGAGAGCAGCTCTCCCAGAGAGAAGTGAAGTCCAGTGCCACCCTGTCCCCTGACTTTCAGCCACTTCTTTTATCTTTCTTGAGTACCCACAAGTACCAGTAATTAGTTTCTCAGCAACTTCTGGGAAAAAATTCTATAGGAAAGAAACCCAACCCCCAACACATAGTCACCAACTGCAACTAAAATTTTAAATACATTGTATAACCCTACTATTGTTTTATCAATATTAGTTAGTGTAAGAGTATTATTATCTATTTTAATACTTGATTAATATTAGAAAATGTTGCAACTAATAATGGTATTAACTTCTTTGTCAAAAGTACATAGTAAAGCATTAAAAACTGCATATTGTAAGAGTTAGAAAGAAAAATTCTCATATTAAGTAAAAGATTTTACTAATTTTCTAGAAAAGGGGGTACTAAAACAAAGAGTTAAACATTATAGGACAATTAATTAATTGTATATTGCTTAGCATTTACTGCGCTTGCAAAAGCAAGAATGTGCTTGCAGAAGCAAGATAGAAGGATACAAAACTAAGCTATTGCAATAAAGAGCCAAGATTTATAAACAAAATTTAAAAATGCAAGGCTGTTGTAATAGAGAAAAAATTATGACTTCCTTCCTAATCCTCAGACCCCTAAACCAATCAAAACTAACTTTAAGGTTTAAACAGCCACCAAGAGATCTAAAAGCATACACAAGAAGACAAAGTAAAAAGTTCAGTGTGAGGTGGTGTTTTTACTTCCTCCCATATGACCACTGAGTGACCACCAGGAGGCACTATGCAAATGCAGAAAGGTTTTTGGACTCATTTTAATACAAAGCAAAGGCTATGCATAGGCATATTGATAGGCATATTGATATATGTGTAGGCATATGGAAAAACTTAATGCATATGTAACATTTCAAAGAATAAATAGAAAGTGCTGCAAAACGTGCACTTGCTTTTAAAGAAGCTATCCCCCACGTTTCTTCAGTGCTGAATAAATGCATACCGGACTTTACGACTCCCACGAGTTGTGGAGTTAGTTTTTACCACATATCAGTATGATGAGCAAAAAGTGGATTTACTATGAAAATATTTTGTGGTTTCTATTAATCTAGTTATCTATTATCATAACCTAGCTAATTCCTTTATCCTTATGTTCACAAGTATTTTTAGGTTGCAAGGAGACAAGTAAACCAAACGCTAGTACAGGAAATGGTATTTGAAACCAATAGCCATCTTGTAAAAAAGGTACTGCTGATATTTCAAACTCCTAAACACCATGAATGACCCTACCTTGCAGGAGATGTCTACCCTTCAGTTGGATACACTGAGCATGAAAGTAAATTCTGAGACTATCACTAAAGTTTCATCTCAAAGTAACTGGCTGTTCTTGAACTACAACCAAGCTATTTAACATCGTCTTTTCACAGAAAATCTTGTGCTACGAGTTGTGAAGGTCGGTGGACCCTGAGAGGCATTCCCTGAGATAGGGAGGCATTAGAGGCTTCTCTCACAGGGTACTCTATTCTGTTATGCCAATGTACCCCTGTTCTGCTCCTTCAGTCGGCCCCATTAGCCCCCTCCCCATCCCTGTGTCCCTCAGTCACTCACTCTCTATTTCCCTATTGGCTCCCAAACCCTAACCCTGCCTTTGTACTGCCTCCATACCCCCTGATAATTGGTCCCTGATGCTCTCTCAGCCCCGAACACTCCATATAATTGAATGTGGAGCGTTCCCATGAGGCCCACCTTTGACCCTGAACAGTCTGCATGCGTGGCTGCAGTAAACATCTCTGTGGAACCCATACAAGGGCCCTTCCTGCCTCTTTACCATCAAACATATCAGCAGCTATCCCAGATTCTACACCAAGTCATATAATCAACTCCCTTTTTTATAAAAAGATGCAATACAATCAACAATGTGCCACCTAGCATTGCCCTATCTCATCATTTCCAGATGAAAAAGGCAGCAAACCTATGCCAGTCTCACATGCCATAAACACATTAAGTGGCATGGGAGATATCTTAGAAGAAAGCAGTATTCTGTGCAGTTATTTAAATTTATTCCAAGTATCTCTTTTGTTGGAAATCAAGAGAAATACATTTTATACATCTAAGTGCCTTAGCAGGGCAAGAATATCCTAAGTCCTAGTTAAAAGTTCAGTACTTTCCCTAGACATAACTAAAACTTAGGAGAATATTGTTTTGCATTCCTAGATAAAACTATCTATGCAGATAGATAGAATATTATATACAAAAATACTTAAAAATGTGTAAAAACTGATACTGCATTTCACATTTCAAAGTTAAATTTTAATAGGTGTAAAGAGAATGTTTTAGAATCATGTTTTTATCTGATTGGATGATTTATTGTTGAAAGCCTCCATCTGGGGCCTGTTGGTGCCTTGCTTTTGCTTGTCTTTGCTCTCGCTCTCATTCACTCACACACGGATGAAGAAGAAGAAGAAGAAGAAGAAGAAGAAGAAGAAGAAGAAGAAGAAGAAGAAGAAGAAGAAGAAGAAGAAGAAGAAAAAGAAAAAGAAAAAGAAAAAGAAAAAGAGGAAGAAGAAAAGTGTGGCAGCAGATGCTTATCCTGCTTGGACTCTATGATGAATGCTGCAAAAACTGCTGCTGCCATGCTCAGGACATTATACCAGAGAAAGCTGCAAGATATGCTGCTCCTGTTCAAGGCAAGACAAAAACTTTAACATGGACCCTTATATTTTGAACTCTCACCTTCAGACAGATGTATTCATGTAATAAATAATTTTACAGCAACCAGCTACAGCTCATGTCTCTCTGAGATCCCCAACCCATAAAATAACAACTTGATACTCTTTCTAACCATTACTGCTGCAGCACTTTAATGTGCAATTCAAAATCAGTAGAAAAAAACATCCCTCACATCACACAGATAGGAACCATTATAGTCCTTTTCTATAGAAGTATTTTGATTTGGATGCAACATTGTATCCTTAACAAAGGATAGAAGCAGGCTCAGGAACTTTCATCAGTATGCCACCTGACGTAACAGAAAGAAACCAGTATTTTTCCTGAGCCTAAAAAAAATATTAAGGCTATTTTTATTCATGAACTAACATATGCATAACTCATATCTGGTATTTAATTTCTTCAAAATGATTGTATTGTATAAATGAACTCAATATTTTGTATGTTGAGTGTAGCATCTGTAATTA
The DNA here is from genome assembly GCA_013390105.1 of Tichodroma muraria. Classification (NCBI taxonomy): domain Eukaryota; kingdom Metazoa; phylum Chordata; class Aves; order Passeriformes; family Sittidae; genus Tichodroma; species Tichodroma muraria. Next base: position 4,687 of record WAAG01070090.1, on the reverse strand, counting down.
ATTTCCTAGTTACTGACATTATCACTCTTTGCATATAATAATATTTTGAATTTATTTTTACCATAATAATAAGCACCATAAACATACAATTTTACAGAAGGCATTAAACCAATTGAGCTGTTTTTGCATAATCCAACACACCCTAGTTTGGTATAGTTAGGACAACTGTCAACTAACTGAAAAGCTACAACCAAATAAACAGTTTCAGACTGATTGTTAAATAACTGCTAAATTCAGCATCACTTTTTTCAGAACAGTCTGAGGTCGTCTGGCAATATAGCATCATGAAACTGAAACATTAATCAAGCTCCAAGCCTATTTGCTAAGGGGGGCTGTGTGAGTCAGAACTTTTCCTGGATGTTTGCAGTTAGTATATATGATCCAATTACTGGTATAGAAGCAATGCTGCATTTGACTTCTTCAAAATGGTAATAAAACGGAATTGCAAGAAACAAGCCTTGTAGTAATCACCACCTTAACTTAGTGAAATTTCATGCCTAAAGATAAAAAAAGAGTGATCCTATAATCAGATTTCTGTCAAGTAGAAGCTCTGTCTTCCTCCCCTTTAGTTGTCACTAAATTTTGGACCATACTGGTGTTTCTCATCTGGGCAAATACTTAGCACCACCTGAAAACTCAGTTCCTCCATCTAATTACCATTCAGTGCGTGACATGGTAGCCAGTTTCTTTAGCCTATTGATCAGGTATCTCAGATACTGGGTCTTTAAACAATTTGGAACCTAACAGCAGCAATCTAAAGAAATTAGTGTATGAGTTTTCCCATGTATCAAACTGTGAAATTATGGCTTTGAAACTATCAACAGGACTGATGATCCTGGTCCAGAATACAGCTAATCCTAAAAAGTTAACCCATCTAACTCTCATTTAAATTTCTTGAACTAGATAATAATATTTAAAATCAGCTCTTGTACTGTTCAGTCATAACAGGTGAACTAATTCTGGGAGTCTTGAGGCCAGATTTAATTCATCATTTTGAGGGCAGACATTGAGGCTCTTCTGGTGTTGCACGTGTTTTTTCCTTCTTGTGTAGTGAGTATTTTTATAATGACCACAAGGAAGAACTCCAGAAACAACATATTATGTTCTTATTTCATAGAGTATTGTTCTTTAGGATATATTCAGTGTTTTGTTGTTTTTTTTTTCTTATTCTTCCAAGAGACTTACATAAGTCCTCATTATTTTCCTCTTTATTTGTGAAGCTTAGGCTGTCTGGGTCCTAGGAGTACTTGAATAATAGTCCATTAAAAAGAAAGGAAAAAAAAACCCAAACACTAAGTCAAGGATTATCTTGGGATTTTATTGCTACTTTTCCCTTCTAAATAGACATAATACTGTCTCTAAAAACCTCCATTTTTATTAATTTGTTCCATAAAAATGAGCATTTGTGCTGCATGTGTGCTTTCACTTGGTCAGGCTTCATCCCAAGTTCTCCGGCTAGCTTCCCATACAGCTCACAACTTTCTTCTTAAAACTGGTTACAAAGTGATCATTTCTGGTATTAAAACCTCATGGCAACCCAGTTTCCAACTGCCCGGCTCCTGCTGCTGGCTGAACTCCAGCCTCTGCAGGTCCGGAGAGCACAGAGGTACCAAGGCAGGAATGCTGTCCCCAGAGCACCATTCACAGAGTAGTAACACTTTTGTTGGGCTCTTTACAGATGCCCAGTCTTGATGGCAGGTCCATCTCTTGAATGAGACAGGATGAGTGTTAGAGGTGAAACGACTCACACTGTGCTTGCTCCCCTACCCTGCTTACCTCCTACACATCTTCGTTCCTCATTGCTGCAATATTTTTCTCTGAATTTTGACATCTCTGTAAGGAAAATTTCCATGAAATTAAGTTTTTTTTATTCATCTCCTTCTAAACATCATGCATTAAAACCAAAATATTTCTACTTCTATCTGTTGGCTCTTTGTTCAAACTAATGCTTAACTTTAGAAATACATCCTTCAGGCAACATCATAATCTCTCTTGATAATTATATGGATGTGAAAAAACACATTTAATTTCCTTGATATATTGATTCTTCAGCAGCATGTCTTACTGGGGCAGTTTGAGTGAAAACCAGCAAAGTTTCCAGACTAGCAACATACCACTCCCCATTATCCATTCCCTTTGGCTTCTTGGGGCAGAAGAGGAGGAAGAGGAGTTGAGTATGAAGAAGTGAAACTGAGTCTGGAAGCAAAGGTAAAGGTATTTTATTTTTGTCTTTGTTTCTAATAATCAAAAATTATTTTATTGTTACTTCAGGCTTATTGTGTAAATAAAAGAAATGTTTCACAACAAGATTTTTAACACCTGTGGCTATGTGCTCTATAAACCACATGCAAGACAAATACTATAAAATGTAAAAAACATTCAGAACCTGTCCAAAATAAATGTCTTTTAGGTAAAGAACTATAATTTGTTACTTTTGAATTTTTTAATCCGTCCTATCCATTTTAACATTAACTCAGAAAGTTGCTGCAGCTTAAAGAAAATTGAGGCATTTTTACATTTGTTATCTTTCCGCTGTTAATAAGGAAGACTGAATAAGCGACAAACAAGCTATTTCTCCCAGAGGTGGTGTTACCCCACAGAAGTTGCTGTGGACAGGCAGTTTCAAGAGGACAAAGATACCTAGAAAAGACAGGACAGAGCTTTCGCTGAATAAATGAAAAGCTCCAGTTTGAAGGCAAAACTCATTTCGATTAATTGCAAGTCTTCTTCAGTCTACTGAACAAAACATGTTTAATTCATATGTACCAACATTTGACATTTGCAAGTAGATGAGTGTCTTCATCTCTTGCCTTCAATTTAAACTTGTCTAAAGGTATCCATAGATTAGGAGTCAAGGTTCTTCTGATATATCAAAAAAATGGAACCTTCTGTGGTCACTATAGGTTTCAATTTCTCTTCTATATCAGTACAGATTTATCAAAGCCTATTCTTCTTATGAAAACTAGGAGAAAGAGAAAATCTCTCTTTCCCTCAGTAACCAAATCCAGTTCTTGTTCCTGCAGTACCTAACATTTATATTTTTCATTTCAATGCAAAAGTAATGAACTTTGCATAAAGGAAGCCAAAGCACCAAGAGATGATAACGATGAGAAGAGGCTAAAATATCATATGGTTTTACATTCAAAGATGGACAGTGTTGATTAAAGAGGAAAGGAAAACAGTACATTACCCCAAATAATTATTTTTTCTGTTAATAGCACCATTAATTCACATGCTGATAATGACAGTTTCATATAACCTACTGGGCTGAAAAAGTTTCACTGTTCTCAGACAGTCCCTGTGAACATATCTAGTTTCTGTGCTTTCACATCTTGTAAAAAAACGCAACAAAATTTGTCATTACCTAGTTGGGGGCTGATTTCTGTTTCTCCAGCACCGAATCTAAATTAGAGTTGGGATGCACCCTCACCATTGCCTGCAGCACACAGTGAGACAGGAAAGGTCTGCAGAAAGCAACCTGCACTGCAGATCATGAGACACAGGGTTCCAAACAGCACTCACGGGACAAAGGATGAGACCTGTCCGTAAAATTAGTCATTTGATCTGCTGTACCACACATTCACCAAGTATGTTACACATCACTGAATGCTTTTAAGGGTTTGTTTCTTTTCAAGGGAGCCATTGAGAACATTGTCCTCCTTGACCATATATAGAATCCATGCAGCTTTGTTGCAACTACCTGTGACAACAGCTCAAGAAGGGCAGGAGATAAGCGCTGGGAATGTCCAATGTGACTTCACATGCATTTATATAAACACAATGAAACTGCTAGAATGTTTCACAACAAGAACAAACACAGGCAGTGTAACTCTGTCCATGATATCTTGCCAGAAGAACTAGGAGGTTATACAATACAGGATAACTCCTTCCAAAAATATGATTTTATATCCTTTATTCTCTTTTTTCTCTTCACACAGAGTCAAGAAATGTGATTATACTAATGAAGCTTTCAAAAAAATTGTTAACAGAACATATGAAAATTCAAAGCTTCTCCTCTTTAGACATTATTTCTTAATACCATTTCTGAAACATTATATACATCATCAGAAGTAATTTCATGAAGTTTTCATGGAATGAAATTATTTTACTCTTGAAACTTGAAATATTTCTAGTGTATTTCATGGCAAATTAGAGGCAAAAAGATCTCTAGCTCATATAAACTGAAATTATGTCATATTTCTGACCATGTGTTTTGTTAGCTTTTGTAAGCTATTTTGGTAGACTCACTAAAGTCAGACACTGCTGGTTGCTTGTGAATTTGTATAATGGTTCAAAGTTCCTGCAGAATGACCAATTTATCTACTATTGTTTATCTAATTCAGCATTAATTAACAATATTTTTTTTCATTCTTCCCATATGTCCCTGAAAATAAGAGATCGTCTTTCAATTCCTGAAAAATTATTAGATGGGCTTCATAAAACTGCATTTTTCTTTAATCTTTTCTCTCTGAAGTGCCTGTGCAAACGTGACAAAAATGAGGAGGTATATAACAGATCCTTGTAACGACAATGCTTGAAAAAACATAGAAGAGGAGCAGAAGGAAAAACAACACAGCTTTACACTTATAATCATCTAGCTCTCAGATAGACCTATTGGTATGAAAACTGTTAACTTTATTCCTGGACCCTTTACAGGTATAACCTAGGCAAGTGTGATAAATGTGCA
>WAAG01070089.1:0-14398 GCA_013390105.1 Tichodroma muraria | reverse complement strand
CAGCAGACCTGCGTTCAGAGATCCTTATTTCCCTTAGACATTCACAGTCCAACACAGGGCCCAGTGGTTTGCATTGCTGTATTCTACAACAGTCCAAAGGAATTTTTGAAAAACAGAAACCAGGCCACCAACAAACTATTTAAAGATTCAAGATTAGAGAACAGCCACAGAAACACAGGAAAAGGCACTGATTTCGAGCAAAGGAAGATTTAAAAAGTGCTGTGAGGTATAGGGGGTATTTAGACATCTGTCACTAACTGAGGAACAGCAAGGAATCTCAGAGGAATGAAGCTATTTGTTTCATCATCTAACAAGACTGTGACAAAGCTGGGACCTTAAATCTCTTTATTCCTAGAAGTCAGATACTACTTCTCTATTCCACACACAACACTGGAGACTGATTCTTCACCAAAAACAGATGTCCCTGGTGTGTTATACTCAGGAGACTGACAAAAGACAGGCAGCACTGAGAAAAAAATTAACTTCAAATCCACTCTTTGGATTGTTTTTCTTACTCCTATAGTAATCAAAATCTAACAAGAAGATTAAAATAGAAACATATCAATCATTTCTCATGAGAAATATATAACTATCTTACCACCTGCTGGTGCACAGGCCTGTATTTCTATTTTGAGCTTTTTATCCTGCCAGGACTGGTTTTGCACAAAATCCCTGTGCTGTGAGGGCCAGAGTCTTGGAACTCCTTAGACTGTCCCACTACTGGGCGAAGTAGCAAGGTATGTCTTAGCACCCCACATGCCTCTCCTGTGTGGCCACATTTTGAAGCCAGATCCATGAAATGAACTGTGTTTACAGAAGTTGTTTGGTTTGGGGTTTTTTCCCCCCCATGAAACAGAATGAACCGTTCCACAAATCAGACTCATGAGAGGCCACACAACCATGTGAATGGGCAGAAACCCTTGACAGCAAGGCAAGAACAGCAATGGACTGCCTACAACTCCAAATCTTTGACAGGAATCATAGAATAGTTGGTTGGATGGGATCTTTAGACCATACAGTTCAACTCCCTTGCAGTGATGATGCCTTGGGTTTTAGCTTTTATATTTTTCAGATTCTTTGCTGCTTGGTGTGTAACTCTGAAACTTCATGTTAGGTGTTAGTAAGTTCTCTTCACAGGGTAGTTAGACAAAACAATCCCTTCCCAGCTGCAGAACCAAGGACAACTTACCCAAAGAATGTAAACAACAGCGAAGGGAAGGGGGCAAGCCAGGGGGTGAGACTTCATAACCAGAAGCTGTGGTTGGACAATTGACCCCAATACATAGATAAACCAAAACTTATAAAAGTGTAAAAACTCCTGACTGGGATCCATCTTGGATCCATCCTGGCTGTAGCTCGGACAGGCTCCTGCACTGCCCAGGGTATATCTATCAAGGCCTTTCAACAAATGCCTGTCTTATTCCTTTTGCTCTGTCTAGTCTCTGTTTCAGGTCAGCCTTCCTAGACATCAGTTCTGGCAACCCAGATGGGACAGTAAGGCATCCAGAAAACCCCTGAACCAGAGGAACACCCAGCATGTTCCCCCACCCCCCTGCTGGCACTCCAAGGGGGCCCAGCTGCTGTCCAGAGGGATCAGAGTCCAAGAACCCCCAGGACTGGTACAGAGACATATAAGTAATTGAATGAAAGAGGTATTCTGTTTTAGCACTCAAGTTAGGTGTTAAGGGATCTCTTGTAATTTGTTTAGTGTGGAAGGGCCCTAGAGTTCCCAGTGGAGCAGCTCCTGCTGTCTGAGCTCCTGTCTCCCCTGCTGGCAGTAAGAGAGGACGCTCTCTGAAGAGCGGGGTTAGACTGCAGTGGTAAGGGCTGGCCTGGGGCCAGGGGTGGCACAGAGGGTGAGCTCCTCCATCTGAGGCCCTGAAGCTCGTGAGTTGGAATCCCGTACCGTGATTGTGCTTGCTCCTTCTCCTGCTCACTCTCTCTCTCCCTGGTTCTTTTGATCTCCGCGGACTTTCTTACTCATAACTGTTAAGATATGGGGAGTGTATTTTCCTGTGAGTGTAGTAATATTCTCAGAGATTCTCCCTTACAGTTAATGCTGAAAAACTGGGGAGAATTAACTGGTGGGGAGTAGTTGTTTTTTAAATCCAGACTTACCAGACACTCAGAAAAGATCTGGCTGACTTATGAACTTGATAACGATGAGACTTGGCCCGAATTTGGTAGTTTTGATAAGATATTAATATCAAGTCTGATCTCCTGTATATGCAAGGATAAATACCTCAATGAATTAAACATACCAGGCTTTTTGTGGTTTTAGCATGTCAACAAAGCCCAGCACCAAATAAAAAAGGAAGAGCATATATTAAAGAAAAAAGAGGGAAGAAGTAAAAAAGAAGAACGAATATTGAGCAACAAAGTAAAAGCAAGGAGGGGGTGGAGTTAGATCCAGTCACCCCCACCTTGAGAGTGGGGGCAAGTCACGCCCATGGCGGGCCTGGGCGCGGCCCCTCAACCACTGCCACTGCCCCCAGGTCGAATCCAAGATGGATCCCAGTCAGGAGTTTTTACACTTTTATAAGTTTTGGTTTATCTATTGGGGTCAGTTGTCCAACCACAGCTTCTGGTTATGAAGTCTCACCCCCTGGCTTGCCCCCTTCCCTTCGCGGTTGTTTATGCTCTTTGGGTAACAGTTGTCCTTGGTTCTGCAGCTGGGAAGGGATTGTTTTGTCTAACTACCCTGTGAAGAGAACTTGCTAACACCTAACATGAAGTTTCAGAGTTACACACCAAACAGCAGAGAATCTGAAAAATATAAAAGCTAAAACCCAAGGCATCAGTGAGAAGAGGTATCTCAAAGTAGATCAGGTAGCTCAGAGTCCCATTTAACCTGACCTTGAATGTTTCTTGAATGTCCCCACCTACGACCTCTCCGGACAACCTGTGCCAGTATTTTACCACCATCATGGCAAAAATTTCTCCCAGTACCTAGTCTGAATTTACTCGCCTTTAGTTTAAAATCATTATTCCTTGTTCTGCCTACAGGCCCCATTAAAAAGCCAGTCATGCCCTCATCAGCTCCCTCTAACTACTGAAAAGCCCCAGTAATGTCTCCCTGGAGTCTCTTCTCCAGGCTCAAAACGGATTCATCATCCATGTGAGACTGTTGAGGAAAGAAGGCCAGCTGAATCCTCTGTTTGTCCTGTTCTAAGTTCACAAAAATTTCAGCAAAAAACAATCAGTGGGTTAGATCTTTGGGTTAGATTTTCCAAAGCAAAAGTTTCTATCAGAACCAGTCAGCTCTAAAGAAGAGAACATGGCTGCTGGCACCCTAGAGCTCCCTCAGGCACAGTTAGGTGACTCCATACTAATTTTGTGATTACTGTCCATCTCCTCTGGGGTCTGCATCTTCTCCTATGCTGACGACACAGGCTTTTCCATACATCCCAAACACCACCTAACTGGCAGATAATCACACAGAGGTGTCTGAGCAGGCAAAACACTTTTTTGTGGGACGACTGTTGACACTGAGGGTGCAGATGGAGCTGTTTCAAGGGAAGACCTCACAGCTTACATCTGTCTACTGGAGCAACACAGGAGACAACTAGTGAGTCCCGACTCCTGGGGCATCTGCTTCTGCATCTGCAAAATATAGCTGCCTTTGTTTTTTAAGATACATGTATTTCAAACCTGTCTATACAACAAGTTCCTTGTGAATAATTACCTTCGAAGCATCAACTGTCCTACCTAAAAATGCACTGCCATTTGCACCAGCTGAGGCAACAAAAAGTTTTTTGAAAAACATGGTTAATTTTAAAGAAAAGAGTGCCCTCGAGGCTCAGGATAATGTTATCAAGTAGCAGAGTATGTGGAGACACAAAAGGCATAAAGTTTCTCCCTCATGTAGCTGTGCTAAAGGAAAGAAACAGGATTCCAAGAGCTCTAATAATCACATAAAGCATTTCAGTATTCAGCACAGAAATCCAAACACAACATTATTTTGGCTGAATGGCTCTCCATTCTTGGGTCAGAAAGGCTGTTAATCTTCACTAGTGTATCAGGAACAAAAAAATAGTTTGCACAACAGCAAGACTAGCCATGTAAATGTAAATGTTAATTCTGGTCACTTCTCTTAATATTTCACTGTTGCCAATGTCAATTTACAAAACAAGGATGAAATCTGTGCCTGGGATCATCAGTCCTAATGCTTAAAGCATAATCAAATAGTTAATAATGATGAACTCAGCTTTTTCAGCTTTAACAATCTAATTTTAAAATACACTGTCTCAGTGCAACAGTGCCATATTATACAATTTAAAATTTTTTTTGGATATAACTTGAAAGCTTTTGGAAGTCAAGAGGTTACTAAAAGATCAGTCAAAAATACTAGGTCTATTGTAAGTGATCTGTTATGGTAATTACAATATATTTTCAACTTGCAAATACGTTTATTTGGTTTTTAAATTCTTTTAAAATTCAACTGTCTCTGCTGGTAAGGGAGAAGACAAGGATCTGCAACTTGTACCACATTTGCAAAAGGAACAGGAGGTTTGCCAATGACTTCAGCATGACCAACACTATATTCACCAATGACTGTGCCCAAAATTGAGTAAGAGGAAAGAAAAAAAGCCTTATCATTTATGTCTTACAATTTAAATGAATTTGCAATTTAAAAAGCCCAGAAGGCTTTCAAGTGACTTAGTATTACCGTGGGATTACCACTTTTAATATTAACTTTAATCTGGATGCAAGTTCAGCAGATCTGCAGTAAAATGGTTCAACGAGTATTGATGAAATACACAGCACAAGATGGGTATATGCAGAGTAAAAATGTTGCTACTTATTTTAAAGTGAGATTTATTCCCCCCAAAGTTTAGGAACCTTGCTGCAGTAAGTCACAATACTTGAGTAAATAGGGACAAAAACAGAACACAAAACATTTTTTCGGTAGTGAAGTAAGTTAAATGAAGTTTCACACAACATTAGGCTTAAGACAGACCGGCTGTGTTGTATTTATATTCATTTCCATGAACACAGTACAAGAAATGCTGAGTGCATGCCATCAGCTGGAGGGCATGGGCTTTGTCTAATGATGCTGCTGGTGCTGACAGCTGCATCTCCACAGGCCCAGGGATGTCCTACACCCCACCCGGTGGGAAGGTCAACCCACCAGCAGCCAGCATTTTCTTCTGGATCCTGACAGCAGCAGCCTTGCTCGGAAGGACCAGAACTCCTCCAAGTTTGGAGGAGTTAGTTTACATGCTGTAGGGCCTGCCAGTAGGGCCCAAAAACCTTGGTTGTATTAGCTTCCTTCAAGGATACTAGGTCCTCTTGTGCCATCTTTCCTTACTAACACTGGAATGGGAGGGAGCAAGTGTAGCCAACAAGTTTCAACACACACTTCCCTGCCCTTGCCTGGCACTCTCTGAAGTCCAGACAGTGATAGTGGCAGGGAACTTCTAAAATACTTAAATAGATAAACAGAAAATCAGAATTTTATTATTGACATCTGCTATAGAGAAAATTTTAAGACAGGTCTCTGGGCCCAAACCAGCCCCTGGTGGTTATCAAGGACTGCCTGCCTCCAAGGAAATCACTCCAACACCCTATCTCAGTTAATTTCGACAGTGCTGAATGCAACTCTAGTCAGTAAGGAGGTGATTCGACACTCTAAGGGCAAGACAGGATGAAGGTAAGCGAAAACTGGAGCTCCTCCTCTCTTGCATCACACAGCCCTGCTGCAACCCACCACGGGCACAGGGCGGTGAAGGGAGTCAAGAGCATGGGCTGCAAGGAGCTCACACTACACAGTAACTCCGTGCTTGGCGCTGTTCAGGGTCAAGGCAGCGGTTTTTCCCTCTCCTGAAAAGATAGGGAAGGCAGTCCTACTCCACACATGCATAGCAGCTGAAGGCAGAAAGAAAAGCAGGTGAAACGGTCCAAGCGGGAAAGTTAAGAGCCACAGTTACAGAGGTCAGATCCACATCTGAGAAGGGGCAACTATTTTCAAACCACGGGCCAACTCTCTTGTGAGCCTCTTTAGCTAGAATTAGGCAATTGCAAATTCATTTTGGGTAGTCCCAGGGAACTAAAGCACCCACCTAACAGGAATACACCAGAGCCTTTTAACAAGCCAGTGTTACTTCACTCCAACGTAGACTCTGTTGGCACAAACCTATGTGCAGTGTTTATGAATTAGAGACTCAATCCACAAAATTAAAGATCCTTAAAGCACTTGTGATAAGCACTGGGGTAAGACAGCTTTACAAATTAGAAGTTTACATTTATCCAAGGGAGGAAACAGCAAAAACTAACATGAGTGAAGTCTTGATTTAAAGTAATTAGGAAAATTTATGCTATAGTTAAGGAGACACAGCTAGCTCAAATCTGCCTCAAAACTGAAATTTATCAAGATGTGTTTTGTAAACTCAAAAGCCAATACAAAAACAATTGCTAAAACATCTAGTGTAAATAGCTGTTGAAGGTGGGAAAACAGAACCCTCCTTGCAGTGACTGCAATTGCTCGGAGACAGAACTTGAAAGGCAAAATGATTTATAAACAAGTGGGAGACTGCTCTCATTGATTTTTCTTTTGCTTTTATGTCCAGAAAGGAAACAAACCTACTGGCCAGCTGGACTAGGAACATTCTTTTACTTTCAGCAGTCTAATACATGATTAATGCTATGCTTGGAATAAATAAACAACCTACATGCAACATACAGGGTATGATTCTGACCTCAGACAAATCTTCATCTTAAGAAACTTAACTGATTTAACAGATACTGTGAGATAAACATCACACATACAGCTTTGAAACTGGCATTGTAAAATTATGAGAAAGCAGGGAATAAATGCAAATATATAAATACCAATGTTAAAGAAGAAACTAAATTACAATTGTTTGGTTTATTTCAAAATGAACTACAGGGAATGCTCTGTATAGCCTGGCTCCCACTCCTTCCTCATCACATAGTAAAATCCCTACAAGTTAAGTCTTCAATTCTCAACATACTTCAAAACCAATCTCAAGAGTTTGTCAGATCTTTAAGAAAAGCGTATTTCAAAAATAAATGCCCGCCCCCAATCCCTTCAAATATTTTTTAAGGGAGCTGTAATCCACACACAGAGGCTTTCAGCTTTTCTTGCATCAGCCTGTGGGTACCATGTGCAGAACCTTTAGTAGCAGAGGTAGGGGCACACTGTAGGCAAGGGTAGGGAGCTGCTGGGCATTTGCGTTGTGGCTGCACCACTGTGTGTGTGCTGTGACACCACAGGAATGTGCTCAGCAAAAGGCCATCAGTGGGCAACCACCCTAGCAGAAACCACCGGGTCTCTTCAGTCTTCTCCTTAGAATACCAACAGTGCTAAAAAGGTAAAACGTTGACACCCTCCTAATTACAGAGAATAGAGCTTAGTATCTCTCCTATTCTGATTATTCACAATCAGCATTATTATTTATATATGTTCATAATTTATCCGCGTGGAAACAGCGAGGGGAAGCAAATGCTTTTATGCAGGTAAAACAAGTTCACTGGCTTTGCACCAGTATAGCATTACAAGTCTGGTATTTTTCCATTTTTCAGGTGAAGGAACACTTTGTCTTGTTCTTTGTGTGTTCTCAGTACGGCAGACTACCAAGATGTCACAAGCAGAAAGCAGCTGTAACGCTGGCATGTCTGATCTAATTCAACAAGTTTGGAAGAAATGAAATGTAATTCATTATAGGCCATTTATGTCTGCAACAATTACCCTTCAAAACCCGAAGGAGAACAATGTAATTGAAGGTACATGCCTTCTTCCCTGCAGAAACCTCAAACAGCCTCAGGCAAGAGCCAATACAGATGTAGTACAAGGCATTAAAAGAGTGTTGGATGCTGTAGCTAGCAATTACCCTGGTATTTAAACAAATCTATCGCTCATCAGGAAAGCGTTTAGTGCAGTAGTCAGAGCGAGACAGGATGACACGGAGCACAGCTACTTAACTGTCCCCTCCAGCGATTACACTTTCTCAGACTCAAGAGTCATGTCAAATTAAACAACTACACATTGACTTTTCACTTCTATAAACATTAAGGTATGATTGACAATTCTTGGATGCTGTAAGGTAATCATTATAATCAGCCAACGTACTGTTAGCTAATTCGTGGTGCAGTTTTTTTTCCCCCTATTCTGAGCCATTTCTCTTGGACTATTTTTACAGTATCCTATAGATAACATCGGCTTTGGCTTTTTGCAGGGTCACCATAATAAAGGGTCATTGCCAACACGAGACCTTTGTGTGAGAAAACAATGTACAATTAAGTGACTTGACCTGGTCTAAAAAATACCACTTTTTTTCCTTTAGCCCTGGCTCATACTTACCCATTTAACTCAAATTTGGAGATGTCTGGACAGCAACAACTGGATGATAACACTGCAGTAAATACTGTTACTATGGCATCTAGAGTATTTTTTCTAATTCCTGCCCTAAGCAATGAGATCTCTTTGGTCTATGTAAAGCAGACACTGCAAGAGCAAGGAATCATCTAGCAGAATGGGAAATTAAATGACAAGCTCTACAGAAGTGTTCTGAGTACATATTCATAAAGACCTCAAGCTTCCTGAGGCCATTACAGCATCCCTGTGACAGGGCACCACTTACTAACATCTGAAGGCTGCAGCTTAGTAAAGTTACTAGAAATTGAATGGATACATAAAGCAGTCAAGGTTATGAAGAAATACACTCCTTTGATTTTATATGCTACATTCTGCTGCCTGAAACCACTACAAGTGACAGTTTTACTATCTACCCCACTAATTCAAGTCACACAAGTAATGGTGTCCAAACTTTCCCCTCTCAAAATGAAAGGAGTAAAACAAATTTCATAAATAATACTTAACATTTTTACCATGACTGCTGTCACCTCCTGCCCATCCTCCACCCTCCCTCCTCCCCAAGGAACCTCACCAGATTCCTAGTAAAGAAGTAGGTGAGATTAATATTGTACCATTAAGCTAATTATGAATACAAGTAAGACTAGAATGCTATTGGTAAGCCTGGAAGCCTCTATACTTACATGATTAGTGAATCTGAAGCTTCACCTTCATTTTGGCTTTAGCAGACTCAAAGATCAACTTTACAGTGTTGGCTTTTTTAGATAAATGTAACAAATCAACCAAATAAAGTTAGTACTAATAAACATATATATGAAAATTATTCTGAGCTAGAAAAGTAGTATTTCACTGCAGTATTAGCACCTAAAGCAAAAACAAGTATAGAAACTGAAAATAGGTGAGGAGGACAAATGAAGTATACTTATCTCTCCTGTCTGGTAGTAACAACTGCAGTCCCACTCCTTTTTCCACTTCTGAACTGTATTTAATACCTGAGCATAGGTCTCAGAAATCTAGAATTAAATATGACAGTATTTCAAATATATCTTCCCCTCTGGTTGAAAAGTCAGGCAATAATAAAACCAAAGGACTTCAGTGAGGATTCCAGAAAATGACACCTTTGTTTCAACCTCAGGAGGTAAAGCAGTCACAGCACTGAAGACTGTGAAATGTAACTTAATTCACGGGCTTTGCAGAACAGCACTGAAATAAAACCACATAAAATCACAGGAAACATTTAAAAACTTTGTTGGTCTGTCTCGAATATTTTCTTTCTTTTTAATCTGTTAACTACCACCAAAGTACCTAACTTTTACCTGAAGCAAGTTATTGTCCTTTTCTGTAGGCCAACCAGCACAGCATGCTTTCCACTTTATGCATCTATTACTGCTTAACTCCCGAGGTGTTTCTCAGACCAACAGATGCTCAAGACAGCACATTCATCTCCAAACACTCAGTATCAGCTTACTGATACACGGAGTGTCTTGGTTGTATTTTGCACTGACTTCCCACTTATGTAATTAGACAAAGGCACCAGCTACTTTTATCTCAATGACCTTGTATCCACACTGCAAGTGAAAGGACTAAGACAAGCAGGGAGAACATGACCAATCCCAGCACACGGCCACATGTACAGTAACTTCTGCAGCTTTTGTGGTTTAAAACTTCTGCCTAAGTTTTCTCCAAATCTTTGGCTCAAAGCTTCACCTTCCAAGCTCTAGAAGACATTCACAAATAAAAATCCCCACAAAAACCAAACCTGTTCAGCTCTGCTCAGCGGTTACCAGCCAACTGCATCATCACTACCATAGATAGAAAACTATTTGAAAAAATATTTTTTTGAAAATAAATGGCTACTTCGCTGAAGAGGTAACACTAAAATGCAGCACTTTAACAAAATACTGAAATACTTACTAAGAAACAGCATAAACATATGACAGGTTGCTGTCAGAGAAATCTGTGAGCGTATGCAGTCTTTGTATAGAACGTGTGTGTAGTGTATGTGTATCTGTATATCCATGTATATCGATATAGGCACCCCAACACAAGTGCAGGTATGTGTAGATTATATATATTATATATATAAAGCTAACTTTCAGTCCTCAGAAAACAAAAGCTATCCCCATATAACAGCCAAATTCCTACATAACTCAATTTCGACATCTCATCTGGTGTGAACTGCACTCATTCCTAGTGTAAACCCCAGCGCGCTCTGCAGTGATATACTGTAATGTCACATCGCAATCTGGATTTACTATAAAGGGCTGCTGACGAGTTTCAGAGCAGTAAACATTGCTGCGAGGTGTATTTCACACTGAGCTGGTTTTTATGAAGAACACTTCACCGCCCAGCCACGGCACCCAGATGAGGAATGGTGAAAGATGCATGACAAGCTTCATCATTGTTTGTAAATCTTAACTGTTCCTGCTCACTAACTCTGCAGGCAATTTTCAAAGACAGCGGCCGACAGAAGGACAGCACAGCTTTCCTGAAGGTTATTCAACTTGTACTTGGCCTGAGCTATTCCTGTGAGGAGCACTGGAAATCAACTCGTCGGCTACACTGAATCATAGAATTAAAAATGTCTGATGGGCAGGCACACTGATGGTTGCCAAATTAAGAAAGCCCATTAAGTAGCCTTGGTATCTGTCCCCTACCCTGCCCCGCAGGCTTACATACATCAAGTGCAGGGAACATACATCAGTATTATTTACACATGCAATATAAATATGTATATTTATAAACAGGCAGAATTAATTATGGGCTGTCTGGTCCTGCTCCCACATGACAATTCCCTGTTATCCTGTGCTGCTACACACAGCACTCCAACATTCCCCAGCAACTTTGCCCACTGCTTGTAGGAAAGCTAATTCTCTTTTGTCAGAAGTTTGCTTTTGTGACAGGGGAAACGAAAAGATAGAAGACTACTCATAGCGTGGAAGCACGGCAATGGGAACAGATGCAACCCTTTTCTACCTCTCCTGAAATCATTCTGAGAGCAGCATCACGGATTGCAAAAACTTGCGAAGAGTCACAGCTCAGCTCCCTGCAAGAGGCAAGGCCAGCCTACACTGCAGAGACTTAGTCATCCTTTTTCCTCACAGCTCAGTAACAAATGCCTCTTTTGCTAGAGTTACTTACAACCCGCACAAGGTTACTTTATAAGCAGAAGAAGACGCAGAGCTAGCTCAGATGGAGACTCTCACCTGAGCTGCAAAACTGGCATGAACTGCAAGGTGGTCTAGACAGGGTCTCCCACACTGAAAAGATTACAGCGAAATATGGAGTTCTCTCTTCTCTTAAACAGACAAGTTACAAGGATGCTACTGCACAGTAAAGCAAAGCAAAGACGTGAGCAGTATCACTGTTACAATCATGCCTAGGTAATCACTACTATCTTAACAAGATGCCTTTCTTTGTTCTATCACTTTATGGAAAAGTCTGATAGTTGACTTCTACCAATTTCTGACACAGTGGGAAAAATTCTGTATCCAGAGGTAACAAATTTAGAGCATCAAAGCCATACTAGGTGTAAAAGAAAGTAGCTCAACTGACAGTGTTGATTTTTTTTCAGTGAAGGACTCAACATCCTTTAAAGCATGAAGAAAAATCCCACACAGCCTCATCAGCTATAGTAATGTCCACGATCTGACATAAAGACCAGCTCATATATGCACCAAGTTAAGTCTGGGGGTGCAGTGGGTATAAGCCACTGGTGTCTCAACATATGGCTCTAAAATGCTTGTAACCATAGGAGGCACTGAGAAACCTCCCTCTGCTAAGAGAATGTAAAGCAGAAGAGGGAAGGTGTCCAAGGACAGCTAATTCCTGTCCTTGACAGTCCAAGAGCCATTCTGTATTCCAGGATAGCACCCTGGCAGGTGCACAGAGAGAGGCTGATGCACTGTGCAGGACCCAGTGCTGCCAGGGTGGCACCCCCCTCCCACTGCTGGCTCTCTGCTGCACCCTCAGCGAGGCTTTCCCGACTGGGATTGATGGGACGCTGCAAACTTCTTTTCACAGAAGGAAACTGAAATAGTAGAGATTTTGGCAGCACACTTAAATGTATGGCTTTGGATCTGGCACCCGCCTGGGCCAACTGTACCACTGATTTAAGTTTCTTCAGAACAGAAGGACTTTCCTCAAACCCTTGTTTTACCAACTCAAAGCCTGAAACTCATAACAAAACACAAGCTTCAATTTCAAAAGTGCTGCATCCTTTGATCTACAAGAAATACTAAACAATGGACAAATACATCCCATGAATCAAAACTCTTTCTCTGATAATTATGCATGCACATGTGGTTTTGCAGGTTTGGGGGGACAGGGGGCCACTGGCACCTGCTGAGGGTTCAGGCTGTCCCACTCTCTCTTGCTAGAATGATGAAAAATGAAGGCATTCCCACAGTTCCCACGAGAGCTTAAAATTCCTGCTAGGGGATGCTAAAGCCTGAGTCCAGAAATATCTATGCTTCTATAAAAACAGGTGGAAAGACTTCAAAAATACAGCTTTTACTACTACTCTTGAGGCAGGACCAGTGGCTGCTCGCAGATCAAACAGCAAGAGTTTGTCAGTCGCCCTGACATGAATCAGCAAAACCTGTGAGTCAGAAAAAGTCATGAAACAACTCTGTAGTTCTGCAGTCATCCAATGCAAAGCTGCTCTGTGTGCTTTTGATTAAGCATAACATAAATGTTGCATTTAGAGAAGAAACTACGAGAATAAGCCTTTTAATCAGGACTGAACTAAAGAAGAATGCAAAAAAGCTCCCTCGTATTACTTTATTTCTAGGAATTCCCATTAGACTTATAAAGTTATTTAAACATTGCTCAAATCTTCACTAATATAACCTCATCTATAACACAGACCAGTAATTTATAAAAATACTTCCATACACAGAAAAATGAACTTATACTGAATATGTCTTACACTCTCAAATGTATTTTGACAGCTGTCATTGCAACAATTCAAATTATCAAACATGATTAATACCGTCATGAATCAGGCTTAACAACCCCATTAGTTTAAAAGATAAAAAGGGTCATGCTCAACAACTGTCTGTTCAGCTACACCCAAAATTCAAATTTTTAATGAAAATGACAGTCTAAAAAGTCATTTGCCTAAAGAGATCTATAAAACATTGCAATGTGCATGCAACAAAATTAAGGCATGCAGAAATGTAACACAAAATCTGCTCACTGTCCTTGTAATCAGTGCCAAAAGGAAGCTGCATGCAGCACAGCCATTGAGGACTGTAAGAAGCAGAAATGAGAACGCACAAAAAAATAAACAGTTGCCCCAAGTTCACATGACCCACTTGAACTAACTGTTGAAGATGTGCAGATTTAGATCCTTACCCCTCTCCTCTTCTTTGGTGTTATTTCAAAATCTATTACTAAGAGTATGATGTAAAATGATAGTGGAAACTAGAGTCTTGAGTTTTCAGCAAACACTGCTTGCTCTTTCATCATTAAGGACAAATATTATTAGTGAGTAGAGATCACTTTTTAAGCAAAAGATGCACAGATAGACACATATACAGTAGCACAAAGCAAGTACTGATGAACTTCTGAGTGCAAAATTTTATCTTCCCCATACACTCTGCTGCTGAAACACTCACAAACTCAAGATAATTTCTGGTGATGCCCTCCAAAAAGGTGCTCAGAAGAGGAGTAGAAGAAATATGTCTCACATCTGACAACACTGCCTGGGACTGAAACACCTACTCTTAGGCTTACACACATTGTGGCTAGCTGGCTGACAGAAGAGAATTTGGGCTATTTGCTACAATTGTTTTCCAGTTCCCAAGCACTTTATTAATATAGCTTTGTNTTCTTTGGGGTAGTATCAAACCAGCCTGCTTTGTTTGCATTGCTGTCTTTGTAACTGTGATGCTTGCAGAAAGCAGTTCAGGTTCAAGGAAATGGTCTCAGTGACTTTTTGCTTACCAGGACTTCTTGAACCTACAGCCAGGTGCCACCTGTGGCTCTGAAGTGTTACTCGTTTGCCATGGCAATCACTTCTAGGACATATGTTCATGCAAAATTACGATATACAGGAAG
>WAAG01070088.1:75435-105723 GCA_013390105.1 Tichodroma muraria | reverse complement strand
ATTATTTTTCCTTAATTAGTATAACTGAGAAACAGTACTGAAGTCACTACCCTTGCCCCCGCTTTTCCTTTTGGTGAGAAATTATTGCGCTATTTTCTAGAAAACACACTTTCTGCAGCCTGAAACCTCAGTTAAATGTAACTTTTTGTAGATGCTGGCAGGCAGATAATCTGGTCTGAGGACTGCAAGGGCCTGGAACAGACTGTATGGATACAATGCATTCCAGATAGATTAGATTCAGTACCCACACCTGTAGGTGGGTGTAGGGTTTAATATAATAGATGTTAATGAGAAATATGAGAACTCATTAAAAGGGCATGATGAGGAGAAAGGGTGGTGGAAACGGCAGTGATGGCAATATTGTCCAACTGTTCATTAAGTATGGTCATAGTTTTACCAGTTGTGGCTCACTAAAACTACAGCGCACATTTCAAGATGAGTTTGGAGTTACTCGAAGGGTTCTCTTGTTTTCTCCATAGTTGCTTGTTGTGCAGGTCCTCACCTTCCCTAAAAGCTGTGTTTTTTCTGGGGAAGTGCCTGTGGCAGCCTGTAATTTAACACCTCTCATTACTCATTAGCAAAGGCATCCAGGCCCACATTGAAGATGTTTCCCTTTAGTCAGGCTTCGCTCAGGAGAAGTGGTTGATTGTGATTTGTGGCTTTCTCTTTGCAACTAATACGAGTTTGCTTGTTGACATGTGGGAATTTTCATTCATGACACGTTTTCTGTTTTCACCTGGAAAATCTCTTAATTGTTATATCACAGAAAAGTAAATGTGCTGCTCATATTCTTTAGGATTTGTCTCTATCAGCTGTAGGGAGATAGAGGACTGATAGTGAGGGAGGAATGCTGTGGCTTGTTTGTGGCAGAGTTTGCCTTTCAGGAAGGGGAAGATCTGGTAGGGGATTTCTCGTGTTTATTCCTGAGGAAAGACTGAATGCCGATTCAAAGTTACGTGGGTTGGGTGCATACCAGATTATGTACAAATACTAGTTCTACAAAACAGTAGTTATATGAGTACACTTCTTTCCATCAGCAAAACCATACTTACACATTTGAGAAAGAAGTAGTGAAAGGGGATTTCACTCCTGAGTCTGTATCTATCAATCTACAAGTGGAGCTGTATTACAACAGTCCTCATTGAAGTAGCTGAGTTTTTTGGCTCCAGCAGGTCAGTACTGTAAAAAGCATTTGCTTGTTGTGAAGGAAACTAGGAAGGTGTTGGTGAGATTCTTCATGTTGCATACAGCTGGCAAGTCTTCACCATCCTTAGACTTTAGGTAAGATTTTGAAACTCAGAGAACCTGCAAGACAAGGGTTTAAGCATGGGGATAAAATGTCCTAAGCAATAGGTCTTAGACAACACAAGTTAGGGATGTCTTTGGGTGGTTGGAAAGCCTAGCAGATAGGTGCTGTTATGAATGCAGGATTCTGCATCTGTATGAAAATTAAATGTGAATAAATTAAGCCTGAGAGGATAAATAAATGAATACCAGAACAAAAATGCAGTTAGGTACTAACACGCACAGTGACAATGAAGCTGGAGGTGTCTGTTGTGTCCAGTTGAAAGTATGCTTGTTGTTTGTGAGCGTGGTGGCTTGAAAACAGAAGCAGTCACTGAATGGGGGTACTGTGTGTGCAGGGACATCTGTATCTGGTGTGTCTGTCTGAAAAACACCTCAGCTGACAGAGCAGGTACCGAGTATTACACCTTTCCTCTTCAGCATGCTGCCAGCTGCAGCAGTGGCCTGCAGAAGGCACCTCTGCTTTCAGAGGAGGTGCATGATAGATGTGGAAGCATGTGATGCATAGGTATGCGTCTCTCCAGTCACTGTTTCACGTTTGATGCTTCTTCTCACTTCCAGGTGTGATTCACATTTCTGTTTGTGGTTGTGTTTAGTTGTCTGGGGATTTTTTTCTGCTGCCTATTGTGCTCATTACATTTTGGCTTCCAGTAATCTTTATTTATCTATAAATATCTATAAATATTATATAAACTCAGATAGATGAGACTGTATCTCAGATTTTCTGGCCCATGTCAGTGGTAGGATTTTGCCCTTCTCAAGGCTGAAGACTCTGGGTTGTAGTGGTTTCCATGTAGGTTCAAGGCTTTTGATGGCTCTTAGCCACAGGAGTAAGAGTATTAACAGACCAAATGCCTCAGAAGAGCAGAGTTCTGATATGAGGCACTTGGATTTGTAAGTTCATATTTTTGCACTGTGCTTCTGCTGTCAGACCACCAGACTTGCTTCTCCAGCTGGCCTTTTCCAGCTGGCTTGTTGCCAGGAAGCTGCAGTGTAGTCTTCAGTGATCCTGTGCATGCACAAGATCCCAGCAAAAGCAGTGTGTCCTTCTGTCCTGTTCCCTGTGACTGTGCCACGTGTGGTAAGGACGATGTCCTTGCAGCAACTGCAGATGTGAGGGAGGCCTGGGGAGAGAAAGATGCCATCACCGTGTAGAAACCCAATGTCTGGATAATGGGTATGTGGAGGACAGGGATGCTGATAAAGGAGCTTCCCAGCTGCTATTCTGGTAGCTGAACTGCACCAGAGACACAGAACACCAAAACTGGCCGGATTAGTGCAAAGGTAGAGCTGTGACATTTCTCTGGCCTGTTTCCAGTACAATTTTTTTGCTCCGGACTGGTTGTATGCAGTGCTGGCAAAGATCCTGTGTGGTGGTGGTCTGTGGCTATTCCCTGTGGCTGCTTTGTGCCTGTCCCCAGGCACAGGCCCCTGGACATGGAGAGGCACATTTCACCTCATGCTATCCAGAATCTACTAGATAAGATGCCTTCTGACCACATCAAGTTCAGTGAAGCATGCTGTTGTGGCCTTTGGTTCCCTGGGGTCATTCCTGAAGTCACCCCAAGCAGGGAGAACCCTTGGGCAGTTATGAATGAAACAGTCTATTGAGGAGTTATTAATTCTATTTTTTCCTATTTCCTGACTTGGTAGAGTCTCAACACTCTGACCAGCAGAGCTTGCTTTTCATGGCAAATTTGTAATAATTAGAAAGATTCTTGCATAATAAAAAACAGATAATGAAGAGAAGAGGAAAACTTAATCCTCATATTTAGCTAAACTGTTATTCTGGTTTACAGGATTATGCTTTTTGTTCTTGCAGTGGCAATGGATACCTATTCATTTTCTGACTGTTTCATCAACAGTGGCAGGTGGACTCTGTCAGACTTACCCGGCTTCTTTGTCTTCCTTCTGGACAGTGTGTGTCATGTATTCTGCATAGGGACATTTATCTCACATTAGCATTGACGAATAGAGCCAGCACTCTTCCATAGAAGCAAGAATTGGTTTGCAGACTCTATCGGTTATGCATCCCCTGTATGAATTTGTAGTGGTTTAGTGTGATTAAAAACAGGAAGAGGCTCCTCAGCTCTAATTCCTTTCCAGAGGCTGGGTGTTGCACACAGAGGAACTCCAAAAGATGTAGCTTGTACAAGACTGAAAATATGTTATTTGAATTGACCTTTCCCATGGAAAGGAGAGGGGAAAGAATTAAACGCATAAAGGGGAGCGGGCAGGAACCAAAACTTCTCTGAAGAAGTTCTGAACTGAATTATGTTTGACGCTCTAAGATATCTTTAAACAATAAGATAGAGGTTAGCACAGTGGTTTTGGTAGTACAGACGTGCAGGTATAGTAGAAGAGGAAATACACTGCAACAGTAAGACCAAAGAAGTGAAGGCAAGGCGTCTTTTTGAGACACTCTACCTCTGCGTTCCTAAAATAAGAAACCAGTTTGAGGACGTTGCCCACCTCTGTCATGGAAGAGTTGTCAAGCTTCCATTTAAGGGAGCTGGCCCTGATTAATTCTTCACTGGGAGACGTCCAAGGCAAGCCATGGTGCTGGAGGAAGCGCTGTGCACAGTGCTGTAGGTGGCACCCTTCCCTTTGCGATGGTGCTGAACCAGTGCCAGAAGGCAGGACGGAGTTGGGGGCACTCTGCGCGGGGGAGCCCTGGACCGGTTGCTCGGCTGGTGCAAAGCCACAGGGATCTGCTGGGGTGCCTGCTTTAGCCCAGCTGGAAAATCTGTCCTCCCCCTTAAAAACGCCAGGTGAAAGCAGGGGGCTTCGCCTACTTGTCCTCAGTAGAGATTTTCCAACTGTGCTCTGTGCAATCTGCGGAGCCCATGCCAGGCCATGCCCGCTGCCCCTCGCAGCGCATCGCTCTGCCCGCTCGGGCAGCCTTGGCCGTCTGCAGTGGGGCGCAGCCGCCCCACCGGCTGGGCTTCTGCGCTGCCCGCGCCGGGGTTGTACCGAGCTTCGGGAGGGAGCCGCGGCTCTGCAGAAACTTAAAGATACTATTACCTTTGTTGGTTGTAACGTTTTATTTGGCTGACGCGTTAAAAGATGGTCATTAAATCGCAGCATTGCTTCTCTTTAAGGTAATTCTGCCATGAATGCTGAAGGTTATTTCAAATGCGTGCTTGAACTAGATCAGGACTGAGGGTCCTCAGCCCTGTTTGTGTTCCTGTAAGTACAGACCAAAAAAGACTGACTTTTTATTTACCTTGTGGTCTGGGAGTTGAGAGTCAGGACTCTGGGGCCAGAGCTACAGTGGGGTTACTGTGTCAGCTGAGCCAGGGTAACCCTGTATGGCAAATGCAAGTAATGTGCTGTGAATGAAGCTTTCATTTCCTGGTGCCAATGCTGTGGCCGAAAGCATTCAACTAAAAATATGTCTCTAAAATGGGCAGTCATCTGACATTTTATTTACTATTGTGGTTTGGACATGGGTGGATGAAACATTTTAATAAATTACTGTATCTTTTTGTCTGTTCCCGATTTATCACATTTCACTAATTCAGGAGGCATTTATTACATGCCTAATAAATTGGAGCTTCAGCGTGCTGACTGATTTGCATGAAGGTGCTTGGAGAAGAAGGAAGGATTGGGACAAGGAGTATCAAGCAGAAAGCAAAGCTTTTCATTTATTATAGATGTGACCTAATCCTCCAGCACCAAATTCTGTGCCAGAAGGTGTTGTTTTTTATATCTGCTGCAGGATGAGAGTCCAAGTGCTCACTGTCCAGCATTTGCCATACTTCAAAATAAGTGCTGCTGGTCTGTGTCATGGCTGGATTCCCTCTGTCCTCTCAGTTCCCTACAAGGCAGGGAAGTCATTTCCCTGTTTTACAGGTGCAAACTACGTATCATTTTACCCTGATCTCCGTCCTAATTATTGCTGTGGCCATAGACAAAGGATAGCATTTTGGCGTTTTCAGCCAGAGAAGAAGGGAATGCAGTGATCCTTTAGGGACCGTTAGCAGAAAGGGTAAAATTCTGAAGCTTTGTCCTACAGTTCTGCTTTAAAAATGATCAATTAAGAAAGTCTGTTATAGAGGGTGGAGAGGAGGAGCTGCTGCTCTGCTGTCTCAGACACAGGGTTCCCTCTCTCTTTACTGACACGGTCATCTGGAGAGCCGTGCTGCTTGCTGAGACTGCTGCTGCTGCACAGTGTAGCATGGTGCTTGTTCATTTTGAGAACAAGAAGTTTTCCAGGGAGGGGAGAAGAGGGCAGCTAATATCCTCTCTTCACCTCCAGTGCAAAACCAAAAGGATCTTAAGTGATGCTCTATGAATAGAAGAGAAATTTTCATTTATCCCTCTTAGTGGTTGGTACATTCCTCTGCTTCTGATTAGTCCCCCAGCATTGCGAAGAGCCAGTTTGCTCACACTGCTGCATTTTTCTGTCAGGCACAGACTTGCTTTTCACTCTTTCTCTCCCTTCCAAACCCACTTAAGGTTCCTTTTGGGGTTTGTTTTCCCCTATTTATTTATTTATTTATTTTTTGCAAAGCAGCAATGAGAGAGGAATAAAATAATTTTGAAGAGCATTATATGGTGAGAATTTTGACAATGAGTGGAAGATTGTAATTACTCTCTTCCATTAGACTCAGTGGCTTTGGACAGATAAGCTGTATTGAAACGTGTGACCAGGGCATGGGATCATGGATTGTCTTTCACTGTTGTCATGGCGACAGTGATGCAGGTGGCCTATAACTGCCTGGCTGTCAGATCTTATACATCAAACTGGTGCTAAGTGAAAATATGTTAGAGGCATGGGGGGAGAAATTGCCAGCAGTGTTTATAGGATCAGGTGGAAAAGAACTAGATAGCTTTAAAGGCAGCTTTTTGTGAAAGCTGTGCATGGCTCAGGGATGCTTCTTTAGATTGTTTATGCCTTCATATGAGCAAAATCAGTTTTAAAGGGGGAAAATATATACAAATATACATCATTATTATGTCTTTGCTGCTTTCTCAAAGTGAAAATGATGGTGGTGTTAGGCTGAGATGGAAAAGAAATGGGAAGAATGGCAGATACTTCTAGGTGAGAGCTGGAGCAGCCTCTAGAACCCAGTAACAGAGGAAAAATGATGAGTCACTACTTGTACCTCAGTTGCTAACAGAAAGTTGTCCAGATTTAGGGATGTTAAAAAAATTATTTAAGTTGTGGAATAGCACCTCAAAATCAAGACATCTTGTTGAAAATGTTTGTTAGATTTGCTATAAAGTAGTTTCTTTTCCAGAGCTGTTCTCTCTCATGGGTTTTAGGCCTACATTCCATGGCATTTCAAATAGATTCTGACTCTCATCCCCTCCCCTTTCCAGCTGAATGTATCTTTCAAAGCACTGAGATTTACAGTAGTTCCTGGCACTAAAATTAATCTGTGTCATTTTGGCAAGTCCCCCTTGCCTTGTACAGCTATTGAACTACCTTCCCTCTCTAATGGAAGCAAACTCTGCAAAGAGAATAGTGAAAGTGATGGTGAAAAAATTCCATTCTTGTCAAATGTGAAGCATTTGTTTCCTGCAGTACTTTGTCTATGCGAATTTAGTTGGGTTTTGTAGTTGACTTTGATCTGAAGTGGAAATGCTACTTTGTCTGCTTCTAGGAGACCCTATGGGAGACTTGCTTACCTCTTGCAAGTTTTGATTGCACGTTTGTAATTGTTAATTGCACGCAATTGTGAATTGAAGAACATCAACCAAACAATGTGTAGGGGTTTAGGTTTGCCAATTTGGAATTTCCAAGTCAAGAGCATAGCAGACTTAAACTTTGAAAGGTATAAAGAAAATTTATTAACAGAACTAAAAGAATAATAAAAATCATAATAAAACCTTCAGAACACTCCTCCCTTCCCTCAAACTTTCTTTTTTTCTCACTGACAACATACAAAAACAACACCCAGAATTCCCAGTCAGTTTTCCATCTCTATAATAGTCTTTCTCCAGTTCACTTAGGGAGAGGAGCTTCTCTCGCTGCTACGAAAAATTCTCCACAAAAAACAGCCGCCCAGAAATCTGCATCTGTGAAATTCCTCCCATGTTCACAGCCTTTTCACAGCTGTGCTTCTGGGCTATGACAATGTGTAGAGTTTTTTTGAAAGAGTGGACTGTTCAAAAGCAAAGGTTCTCTTCTCTCAGGGCGAAGAGGTCCTCATCACTAATTTCTCTCTGTTCAAATTTCTCATGGGATCACAGCCGCTTCAATATTCCTCATTTTTCGCACTGAATTCCTTTGCTCAGGTCCACAATTTGAACTTTCCGTCTCCCCCGTACTTCTCCATGGTTTAAAGGGAATATTGCAATATATTATAGTCCATCACCATAGTTTACATGAGAATTTCAGCCTAAAGATAAGGCATCTCCTCATCTTCCTTCCATCTGAGGCCTTACTCCTTGACTGACTGTGATGCCCTTTATGTTGTTTCTTTAGGTGTCTTCACTTTGTCTTTCTCTCTCTCGAGAGAGAGGATGTTGTCTGTAAGTTCCATCTGTGCCCTGGGAGTTACCCAGGGGCGGTGGCCTGGCNTCGGCTCATCTCGGCAGCCAGGACCAGCCGGCCTTGGCCGGGGCCCCTCTCTCCGCTCCTCGCCCTGCCCGGCCAGCGGCTGCCGGGAGCGGGGAGGGGAAGGGAGCTCGGCTCGGCCCGGAAGGGACCGAGCCCGGCGCCGCTTCCTCGCCGGAAACCAGAAAATACAGATTTCGGGGATTCTCGTCTTAAAATGTGCGTTCACAAAAGTGTCCACCCTTTTCATTGGTTTAATCACATGTCAGTATTAAAAACTGGCCAATCAAGGCCAAACCAGGATACAATGTAAATGTTTTATCAGAAAGATATAATCAATCTGATGTGGCTACAATTGAAAAAAAATAAATATTTTAATTCCTGGCTTAGGTCTTTCTAACCTGCTCTTCAGCTTCTCTGCGCTCCAGAACCCAGCATTACATGTTTTGGTTTGATGTATTGCTGGGTTTATAGATGACACGAGTGCTTTTATTGCTAGTAGGAGGAACTTTTATTTTCATCACAGTTCCCTATGGAGCATTTAATAGAGTCAAATACTTACCTATGGATCTGTCAAGGATACTGTTGATGTAGGGAATTAGTCAATATTTATAATGACTTAGCTAAATTAACACCTTTATACAATGTGTCTGGTAAAGATACATTGTATAAAGGGAAGTCTTGATCTGGTGAATGTGGAGGAGTTTCTGGCTTTGTTCTCTTTTTCATGTCTGGGATTTTTTACCATTTTTTGACCAAGCTTGGATGAAGGTTGGGTCTTTTTCCCTGTTCTAAACATTTCAGTGTTTTAGACAAAAAGTGAAGGATGGAGTTGGAAAGGTCCTGCAGTTTAACAGTTGGTCCTGGCCAAGCAATCTGTTCTTCTTTCTCTGAAATGACCAGTATGTTTGCAAGAATTTTGGGAGATTTGCCTACTTTTTCACTCTATTGATGGAAGGCATTAGGTAAGTTAGATATTATGCACAAATACAATATGAGAGTGAAATGATTCGATATAGTAGTGAGGGAGTAGCATCAGATGGTTAGAACACACGAAAAGAAATTGAGCACTGAGGGTTCCGTTTCAAGGTTTGCTGTTGGTGAACAGAGCAGCACAGAGAAGGAAATCAGTCTTTCCTACACCTTAAACTGGAGAGGAAAAAAAACTGTAAAGATTAATTATTAGTGTTACTAAAACTTTGAGACTCTTGCCTCAGAAGTGTCATGAAATTGCATCTTTACCACTGACTGCTTAAGTGTGTTAAGTATGAAAGCATGTAGTGATGTTCTATACCAAATACTTCATGTTAGGTAATGGTGCTCAAGTAACTCAATAGGCATGCCAGTAATCCATGAGAATTGCCTTCAGGGGCTGTTTGCTGACAGAAAATAAGCTTAGCTGAGATTTTGGTTTCATTTGTGGTTGCCTTTAAAAGTACTGTGGTGTCTTTAGCTTTCATTCAGACCCCAAATGCATTAGACTAGCTTATTTAAAGATTTGCATCTTTAATATAGCTTTGAGATCATCAAGAGCAAGAAAAGGCCCAGATGTGTATATGTAAGGGTTTTCTAGCTTAAGATGAAAAAACTATGTTTAAGATGATGCCTTAATTCGTGTGCTTGAGGTGCTTCATTGTTTTTTTAATCATAGGTTGCTGGTACCAAATTAGCATTTGGTAATAGTTTTAGCATTAGTATTCAGGACAAGTCTGGGTAGGAGGGGGCTGGGTTTTTTCCCAGTGTTTTTTTGTTGTTGCTCTTTTTCTCTCGAAGCTGGAACATAGAGGAGGTTTGATGTGTATGTTTACAGTAGCCATGCACAATTTTAAAGAGCAAAAATAGGTACAGAAATGTAACTGCTCTTACCATTTCCTGACTAATAAGTCGGTCTGACTGGTGAACTAGACTCTTGTTTCTAGTGTTGTGAATTGCATAATGCAATTTGGGTATTAATTTGGAAGTAACCACGGAGGCTGGAGGCTGGCAAGTTGTTACTGCCTCATTATCCATTGCTCAGGGTTAGCTGTAAGGTTTTGACTGTCTGTAGGCACACAGAGAGGAGGAGGGAAATGGACAATACAGATTACTTATTTCAAGCCAGTATGGATCCTGATTAAGTTTTCAGCTCATCACAGTAGGACAGTGCTCTCTGGTTCTGTTTCATCTTTACAGCTCAGAATAGTTGCTCAGCTATTGCTTGCTCTTAACCTGTGCATTTTAACAGGTATTTTTACTAGGTTGCTGACATCATGCTTACTTGTTTTTTCGGTAAGCGACGTTTTCTCATCCCGGTTTTGCTGAAAAATTGGGACTTCTGACTTTTGAACAGTTTAATCATACTCTAGGTGAAAAATAACTAAATAAGAATAATAGTATTCCATCCTCAGTGGTTTTTAAATACAATGCTATATCTAAATAATTAATAGGAAACCACTTTAATCCTGGCACAAACAGGCTATAGTGGCATTGTGGTTGTTGCAGCTACCACAGTGCATGTTGTTTTAACATTATTAGCAAAAATAATATGGCAGAAGCCATATGGTGGCGTATCATGAGTTTTGTACTATGCTGTTTGCTGTGCTAACACACAGGAAATGTTTTTGTAATATCTTGTTCGCTGCCAGCCCTTTGAATTAGAGCAGATTATTTGTTGGGTGAGTTGAAAGACACTGCATTCCGAGATGTTTGCCATTTCAGCTGCTGTGCAGCATGTTCCAGCATCTCCTCTTGCTCCTGCTGAAAAGGGAGCAGCAAAAGGCGAGTAGCGGTGGGTGCCTCCGAGAATCCAGCACTACAAAGCCGGGTGGGGGAGTTTCCTGTTGTAACAACAAAGCCAACAACCATCAGGATGCTTGTCTGCCATAGAGGAGTGTCTCTGTTTGGCTGTGAGCTGTGTTTCCTGCCTCCCTGTGAATCAAGAATCATTTATTTTGGATCTCTGAGGGTTTCTTTTCCCCTCTCTGGTAAAAGGCTCCCCCCCTTTCCTCCCTCCCCCTCCTTCCTGTCCCCCCCTTCCCAACGTATCTCTCAGTGGGCAGGCTTTATGTAATGAAACCCTATGTCTAAGAACAATGGCATCTGCAAAGAGTCACTTGCACAGCTTCAGTGCTGTGCAGACAAGGATGTCTCTTGCTGCACTAACAAATAAATGCAGCAATGTGCTTCTTTTAATTGGGTGAGCAGAAGGAAGTTTGGGCTCTGGAGCTGTGCAAAGGGAGAGACTGAAGCGGCACATCCATCCCCTCTGCATATCCTTAGTTTGTGAGCTGCTTGGGATGGAGATACAACCTTTTGTTTCCCTGGAAATGTCCCTTGCATTGTTAGGTAGTACTGGAAGTAAGTGCAGATCGGGGTATGTTCGGAGGTGAGGCTATACAAAGGCCACTCTGGGCACTCCTGAGTTGCAGCCAGGGGTGAAGAGCAGAGATTTAATTCCCCAGGGTGAATTTTTAGCTCTCAGATTTCCTGTTACAGTATTGGAGCACACACAGTTTCCTGCATTAAACTCAGTGCAGAGCGGAGCGTGCCTGCCATATCCATTTGCAGCTGCTTAGCATGAGCCTTAATACTGAGACACGTGCCACTTAAACCAAGTGGCTGCTCTAGTGCCAAGAGCCTTAAATCCACTCATGGTTAGTGTACTTTCCTGCGCTCTTAGCCCAGCCTAGTTTAGCTTCTTTACAAAGAGATAAGGCAGCGCAGGCATGGTGTGCAGGCTGTAGTGGCATAGGAAATAGCCCTCTGGATCTCTCTGTTCACCAAACCCATGCTCTCTTGCACAAAACTGTAAGGAAAGGCTGGGTTTATGAATGGTGAGCCATCCACACATGGCAGATGGGCAGAGCTTCCTCCTTTAAAAATTGCTCCTGGTCTAGGTGTGTCCTTTCCTAGAGTTTGCTTTCTGTTTAGGTTTTTTTTCTAACATTGCTGCTCTTTAGGAGCCTAACAATCTCCCTCTCCTGTGTCAGCCTTTGTCTCCTTTGTTTTGCCAGTGATGCCAACAGTGACACGCTCTCAGTTCGAGTGCAGCTGTGGCACAAAACAAAGGGGACCAGATCTTGTGCTTTTACATGAGCATCATCTGACTGATCAACATGTGCCCTGGACCAGACAGAGAAAAGCCAAAATCTCTCACATGTTATCAAGAAGCTGTAGCTGTGGTGATTAATCCTGACTTTAAGATGGGTAAAAATTGCTGTGAAGGTCGAGTAGTTACATAGTCCATTCTCAGGACTGACAGACATTCTGTGTCTCAGTGTTTTAACTCTCTTGGAAAGCACATCCCAAAGCCTGGGCTGTAGCAGGCCATGACTGTGGTGCCAGCTTGATGGGTATTCCACATACCCTTAGAGTACCGTGTGCTAGTGAGAGCAACTCTTCCTTTCTGCCTGCCTGGAAATGCCCTTTCACAGTAGACACAATAATAAATATGCTGAAGAAGGAAATATGCCTGCCCTCAGGGGCCGGGGTAAAGAACTCCAGCAGCAGAGGAGTTTTTTTGATTCCTTCTAGCAGTAATGAAAGAATCACAGAATCAATTAGATTGGGAAAGACCTCTGAGATCACCAAGTCAAGCCTATGACCTAAGACCACCTTGTCAACCAGACCATAGCACTGCCATATCCAGTCCCTAAACACCTCCAGGGACAGCAATTCCACCACTTCCCTGGGCAGTGAATTCCAATGTTCACCCTTTCTGTGAATAAATTCTTTCTAACATTGTCTCGGTTTAGAAGACAGGTATCTGCCAGGGAAAACAGGAGCCCCTTTCTGGGAATGGAGAATGCAAGCCCTCCCCCTCCGAATTGTTACAATCCCGAAATTGAAAAGGACTCTCAGGCAAAGATGTAAGGGGATGGGAATAACAGTTCTTTACTACTGCATATAACTACTGCATATACTGCATATAACAAGATAAACAAAATAACAACAATNAGAGAGAGAGAGAGAGCAACAACAGCCTCGCTATCCCCTCCAAGAGAGCAGCTCTCCCCAGCGAGAAGAACAGAAGTGAAGTGCCTCCACCTCCCCCCTGCCCCAACTGTTATCTTCTCTCTTGATTTTTTGGCCATTTCCTTTGTCTTTCCTGAGTACCCCTAAGTACCCAGTAATTAGTTTCCCTAGCAATGTATGGGAGAAAATTCTGTAAGAAAGAAAACCAACCCCCAACAAACATCCAACCTAAACCTTCCCTGGTGCAGCTTAACACTGTGTCCTCTCATCCTGTCACTAAGGAAAAGATAGGTGAAAAAGCCACTGCCCAAGCAGCAGAGGAGGTGATGATGATAGTGGTGATTTATGAAGCTTTTGTGCAACTCTTTTTGATGGAGGTCAGCACGTGTAAAGGGACTGGTATGTGCTCCTGTGGGTTAGTGTTGCAAGTGGTCGAATCTATTAAACCTTTCTGCAGTTTCCCTGTTGCTGATGCTCTTAACTTTCTCGTATACCAGAGCATCAAGAGCTCAGCCAAAGCCCACAGCTCTTTTGCCAGGTGCTGTACTAAAAGACGGCCGGTACAAGAACAGATCCCAGATGGACAGCAGGCAGAAAGCCAAGTGGCTGTGACTGGATATTAACTAACATGATAGCAATGGTCTCTCAGTGCATTCTTCATCCCAGCTTTGGAGGAATTTGGGCAATTATGAGAGTTTATGGGGAGCAGGAAGAAATTTGTTTGACAGTTTAACTAGTAGAGAGGGGTCAGCGTCTGTCATGGGCTGATCAGAGGTGGAAGTCTAAATGTGATTTGGAAGAGACAAAGAGAGGCTATGAAGAACCTTGAATGTGAAGAGAAGTATCTTCCTGGAGAAGTGAATGTAATCTGTGAAGCAGTAAAATAATCAGTCCAGAACCTAACACAACCCCTTTGTAGTGCATTAAGGATGGATGTAGTGATGATGCCTGTTTGTCAAAGCAGGGGAAAAGGATGCTGGACTTGGTTGCCTCTCCCCACTTCTAAAGTGGATGATACTTTTTCCATCCAAATAGCTTCTTTTAAGTGCTGAAATACACTTCTGGGAACTTCTGGAAGCAAACCTTCAGGCATGCAGGTTTGAAAATTACTGAATGGAATATAGTAGTATATCAGTGCTGGAATTCTCTGTAATAAAAGCAAGTTGGGGTAGCATGTATGGTTGATTTGTAAGTTCTTATGGACTTCTGTTTGCTAGGAAAAAATAATTTTCCTGAGTACCTTTTGGAAAGGAAAACAGGTGATGAGAAGCAGGAGTTTTCTCTGATGAGTTGTACATTTGCGGTAAACAGAAGCTTTTAAAAGGTATACTTGGTGCTATTGGCACTTCACAGATTTGGTAGCCAAGTAATGTATGAGTTGGCAAAAATATTGCCTTTTTCATCCTTTCCCATGGTTTGGCTTTACATCCTTAATTTTCTTTTATTAGAGTTTACAGTGTACAGTGGAGTACTTCTTTGCTTATGGGATTTCAAGTTATTAAGACATCTCTCATTCATTTATTAGTATTCATTAACTATTGAGAGAGAAGAAATGTTTCATCTACTCTATGTAATAAGTACTGCTTGAACTGAACACCCTGGCAGAACCTGCCCAGGTCTGGTGGGGATACCTTTTTATGCAAATTAGTTACCATGTGCAGTCCATTCCTCTAGTCCTTCCTGGACATTAGTTGGAAGTCCTTGGTCCTTGGGGTCTTTGATGGTCTTGACACCCCCCACCCCAAATACACTGTCACAATCCAGTTATTAAAGTTCTTAGAAATGCCTCTGCCCGAATTAAGGTGCAAACGAGACCATATGCCAGTGACAATAGTATGAATTTTACTTAATAGTAAATATGAGAGGGTGAGAGAAAAAAAGGAGAGTAAAAGGAAGAGAAAAAAAATAGGAGAAAGAGACAGAGACAGAATAAGGAAAATATCACCATCCATGGATCCTGACAATGCTCCGTTGATCCTCTCCAGCTGGTCTTCTTGGTGGTGAAGGTCCCCTGAAAAGTATAGAATGGATTAATCTATGCTCAGGCCAGGTAGGAAAGCCCAGGTACCACCCTGGGGGGGGAGTTTGCCACTGTCTCTTACAACAGGCTCTGGGTTTGTTGCATCACGTGCAATCCTGTGGGGCAAGGAATGACTCTGGGGAGCACTTTGGGGGGGTCTTTGATGGATTATGGCACCCCCTCAGCTGCCCCTCATGAGAATGTCCCATGGATGTGGCCTGTGGGGTTGGGGGTTTCACAGCTGGGCTGGTTTGTGTAAGGGACAGGTGTTCACTGCCTGTGACCAGGGGTTGCACCCAAAACCTCCTCCTCTCCTCATTTTGGGGGGCGTAATCCTGGCCTCTGTGGGTTGTGGTCTCCTGCACTCCAAATTTAGCCAGGGAAGAATCTCTGCTGTGTTTGGCTCTCTTGTGGATGCATTCCTCTCCTTCAGCTTTGTTTCTCCCTAGACCTGAGATGATTAAACAATAGTGATGTCTTTATCTTATCTAGTTGGCTTAACTCACAGTCCAGAGCTCTTCAGAAAGGCTTCTGTGGTTGTGGCTTCTTTATACAATTTTTTGCTATAATGGACAAAACTTCATAACAGTGTTTAAGGCATGAACCATTTCAGTCCCTGACATACACTCAATGTCTTTTTATCAACCTCATACCTGCACTTGTGCAGTATCATGTTGTGCTTATCTCCAGGGACTAGAACAAGGATGTTTATCCTGGAAAAGTGCTGCCCTGCCTCTGCATGGCCCCCTTCTCCAGCCACATCTTGTTCTTTTTCATGGTGTGTCGTTACCAGCAATCCTTGGTCAGCTCTGCAGCTGTTGGTGTTTGAGACATACACATTAGCCCCTTGTCTTCTGGGATTCTACACCACCCTGTGGCACAAACATCAATATGGACTTGGTGAACCATTCTTCGAAAAGGGAAAAGATGAAAACGCTTATAGAAAGCATTTTCACCTTTTTCCCTGTATCTCAACTCTTTGGGGGTAATCTCTCTGTAATTCTTCACAACTTGATGTACAATGCAATTATCAAAATGAAAGGTAGAAAGGTTAATATTGAAAGAACAATCACAGGATGCAACACCTTGTTAAAAACTCCTGTTGCTGTTGGCAACCATCCAAATAACATGTCCCACCAATGTTGTTCCCCATCCTTTTTCACCCATTCCATGACCTGGATTTCTTTTACATCATGAGGAGCACTAATCAGTCTCGTCCATTTTCTTGTGCTTACTTCAGTAGCAGCTTTATCAAGCTGAGATTTATTCCAACGGGGTAGGGTGTAGGTCTTAAATCAGTGTTAAATCATAACAATTGATAAGATGTAACAGAAGCTCAATAACTAAAACCAGATCCCATAATTTCAACACAGTTACAGACACAAATGTGAGTGATTACTTGTATCTACAAAGTGGTTGTCTACAAGAATAAAATCTCGAGGGGTTCTTATGCAGGCACATCCATTCCATTGGGTCCTCACTTTCTGCTCCCAGGAACAGAGTACAGCTCTGCTGGGATTTAATCCTGACAGAATGACTGGGTTTGTAGTATGTAACAAAGCATTGCATATCGTTAAAACAAAAATTTTGGCTTTACTCTTGGTGGAGTCATAAGTGAAATTAATTAGTTGCCACCAAGAGTGGAATCCCCTTTCAAATTTGGTTGCATTATCCCAGATTACCTTTTGAATTTCAGTGGGTAAATCACTTTCATCTCCTTCCTTTATAAATGGCATAGTAAATTGCCCCCACAGCTGAGAAATGTGTGGTGCAGAATGTATTGTTACTACAAATAAAGAACAGCGTCTCCAATCTGTGGGTTCAGCTTGTTGATGTGTGAACCAAATTTGGTTCATGCTGGCAGTCATTGTTCCTGCAAGAAGGATAAGCAGTCCTTCCATGGTTAACTTGATCTTCAGTGGGGGTATGCTGACATAATTCCCAGTATCATTCCTGGGATGAGAAAATAATACAAGTCCTGGTGCAGTTTGTCTGGACAGGTTGCAGCTCCAGTTGTTTAACTGCTCAAGCTGATGACAAAAATTCTTTTCCTCCACTCAGAATATCTGTCTCTTTAAATGCAGCTGAGTAGAATAGTAAAGATCTTTTTGGTCTCTCAGGGCCAGTTTGGCCTTGACGTTCCTCAGGTGGGATCTCAACTTCTACTTCATGAAGTGCTTGCTGTATGGCTATTCCTGCTTCCCCCGCCTTTTTGGGAGGGTCTCCTGTGGTTCAAGTCACCTCCACAAATGTGATGCTCTCTGAATTTGAGTTGCTATTAGAGATGTTATTGTTTGTTGACAAGAACCCACTGGGATCTGAATGTATGGGTGCCGTCACTACGAGTGCAATAGGATTCCACTTGCCCGATTTCCATCTCATCTGGCTTGTGGCCATAATGCTTTTGGCAAATCAGCCACCTGAATCGAGTAAAATGGGGGGGAGGGGGGAATTGCTTTACAAAAAAAGTAATCTTTTGTGTGATTTTTCTGCTCTACCCTGGGGTCTAGTAGACTCAGGATCATCTTTCCCCTATTCAGTGTTGTCAGGATCAGCCCATACATTTCCACACTATGCGAGTTTGCTATATTTTTCCTGGAACTCTGATATCTCAGTTGCTGTATGCAGCACTGTTTGGGTAGCAGTTTGCTGACCCTGACCATTGTCTGTGGTTTCAGTTTTAATTAGGGGTCCTAATGTTACTTCCTCATCATCAGATGGCAATGCAAATGTTACACCTCGCTTTGTCAGAAAAACAGACCTGTGTACTTCTTCATTGGTTACAAAAAGTCAGTGTTATGAGGTGGTGTTTCTGCAAATGGTCCAAATTCTAAATCCTGTAATTCCTCCTATAATATTCTCATCCACATCCCAAAGCTCCACCTGAAACCTCCTAGTATGCTCATACTTAGTAAAAAACATTTTCTCTCAAAGCCTGCTTTCTCTCTTCTCATTTAACTGGTCCTGCAATCTTTTCTCCAAATCTTGCAGACATCCAATCATTTTTTTCCCCTCCACTGATTTGTTGGTATACCTTTCCTTTTGGGAAGCTGTAAAAGCCACTCCCAAACCTGCACATAAAATTGCTTTACCTTTCCTCTTTTGTACCTCGTTCTCTTAACACCGCATTTATGCATTTAACCACCAGTTCAGGACTATACCAATTTTCATTTGCCTATTCTGTGCCCAGGGGAATTGGGAAGGCGTTATATTCTCTCAACTTCTCCAAAATCAGGGAGCAGTCAAGCACTGACATTTCTAGGACAGTCTTGGCTTGCAGCTGCTTGGATCCCTCCCCGCTGTTAACAGCCAATAGATCACTTCCCAGTGTGCCCTGCCCAGAAGTCAGGAGTAGAGCCATGGTATCCCAAACAGACTCTTCCAACCACAGCATCCTGCCCATGACACCAAAGCTGTGATGTCACACCCTTAAGGGGAAGCGAGCACACAAGATTGACAAATGCTCATGGTCGAAAGGAAGAGGGTCCACAAAAGCCAGAGGGTTCACAAAAACTTACAAAGTTTCATTAGTAAATTACACTCTTGGCATGGAAAGTGATGCATTAATGCCTGTCCTACTATATAAACATGCAGCAGATATAAACACACAGCAGTGGGTTTTGGATGAAGGGGTAAAATGAAAAGGAGAGAAAGAAAGGAAGAAAGAGGGCAAAAGAGATCACCAGTCCTGATTCCAAAGCCAAGCACACAAATTTCATTTAAGTTCTAAGATCAGTGAGTGCTGTCTGCTTCCAGAAATCTGGCTGATGGCTTGTTGTCAAGATGTAAATTATAGCCAGGTTACCTCTGCCCGCTGTAGCAATTAAAGATTGTTGTTAATTAAACTGACTGACCATTAGGAGAGAGCCTGAAATTTATGCACTCTCAGCTGTTTCAGATGATATACACGTATGTACAAGAGAGCTCTGCCTCTGATGCAACACTAAATCTCAGTCCCAAAAAAGAAGTTTTTTGTCCTCTGTGGGTTAAAAAAAAAATGTGGCTATTTGTTGCTATTATTTCTGCCTGTGCTTTTCTTATTGAGAACCTCTGGATGACTGTAAGCACTATTAATCTAGAGCTGTTTTTTTCATACTGTTTGACTCATTGTATTTGCTTGGAGATGTGGGGCAGGTAGAAAAGAAGCTGGTGTACTGTGCATCCTATTTCAAAGTGGGCCAGGATTTCAGTGCAATTTGTCTTGCTTTTTGTAGTTTAACATTTCAAATAATTACTGTCACTCAGCCAGAGGTCCTCGTCTATCACAATTGGGAGGACCCAATGTACAGTTTCAACATAATCAGTCAACCTGTTGCTGTCTCTTGTTGATTCTCTCTGGTGTTCAGATAGCATAACCCTCTAATAATTCAGTGTGAGAGGGTATTGGAAAGATGGTGATGATGATCACTAAAACAATGAGTTAGAGAAGATCTAAAATGCTTTGTCCTGGGATGATACTGTACTCCCCTATCGTCTACTTTATGTCCAGAAATGGGTCCTGTAACTTTAAGCTAGGCCTAGGGGAGGGGGAGGAAGCAGGGGAAATACTTTCGGTGGTCTGTGCTCCTCCGCTCTCTCTCTTGGTTCTTTCTCAGCAGAGAGAGGGAGAGTTAAACTCTTTGCTCTTAGCTAGCTTCTTTTTTGTTAGCTGAGGCAAGAAGTTTTTCACAGGACTGTGGCTGATTCTTCTGGAACTGTTCAGCTTTGCTCTGGTCCAAACACCAGAACATCACCAGGAGCTCCACGCTGCAGCCTGGCAGGGAGGCCCTGGGACGCCACATCCCAGCTCTGGACCTCGGGAGAAGCCAAGCAGGAGTCTAAACTCCACCAGCTTTCTCTGCAGCGAGAAGGTTCAAATATTAACAAGTGTTTTGTTTTGTATTGTTTTCCCTGTACCCCCTGTGCACTCTACTTGTTAAAAAAACAGTTTTTTTCACTTTCCTTTGAGAAATTCTTTTCCTATTCGTGGGGGAGTACTGAAACCTGCCTTCTTTAGAGGAGACGTTCATCTCAGGATGTTTCCTCCTAACTTGTCTCAAACTGAGACATCCTTCTAGAAAATTACATGTGGAGAGTGCGTCATACCTGCTGGTACACGAAGTGTAGATACTGTGTGCTCTTAAGGAAGTAGCATCTCTGTGTTGGATGGGAGCATGTACATCCTTCAGCCTGTACGATAGGGACACCAAAATGAGGAGCAGCAGCAGGTTTTAGTCAAAGCTCTATAAAGCGTGACAAAGGCTTCCACAAATATGCACTAATTCAGCTGCTCTGCTGATGGGAAGCTGAGCCCTCCATGGCCAAGATCCTTTGAATGACAGTTGGCTGGACCAATTGCTAAAGGCAGGGTTAACAGAATAATCTTGAGGTGAGAAATATGGGAAGTCATCTCTCCTTAGTCCCAACACTAAGGAGCCACCCTCAGTCTTTAGCTACTGTCCTTGCTGTGTCACTTGAAGAAGCGGTAACAATTAGTTCCCATCTGGATTCATCCCAGATGTTTCCCATTCCCCAGCTGTCATTCAGCTTGCCTGAAGAAATTCCTTCTGTGGAACTTCTTTTCCACCTAACATATTCAATGCTTGGACCACCATTCCACTTTTAAAAGTGCAGGAAAAATGCCTACTTTGTAAACGCAGATTTTGAGTTTGGCAGAACCAGATTATTAAACCAAATAACAAAAGGCTGTTATATTTTGTTGCAGGAAAAAAACCATAAATAATATAGAATTACAGGACAACATGAGGTCAGTCAAGCCAGTACGAATTGAAACAGAAGGATAGTCCTGTCTGTGCTGTGGTGGTGTTCAGAGGCAGAATGCCCGAGCCAGGAGTTTTGTCAGCTGTAGTGGTGGGAGTTTTTGTTCTGGAGACCCTGTTTCAAACCCTTCTTTGGTATCTGGCTTAGAATTTTTGTTCCTGGTGATTAATAGAAGGTTTTCAAATTACCATTGTGTTGTGACTCTGTGCAGGGAGAGGGAGAAGACTTATTTCCCATACAAATCTCTTTTGGCTTAGAGGCAGAAGAGGAAAGACCAGGTTTTTTTGGCTCAAGTTAGCAGATAGAGAGCCAACAACTGATCAGCTTATTAATAAAGAGGATTTCAAAATGGGCAAAAAAGACCATTTAAAAACAATTAAAAAGAAACATGGGAAAAGGTGAATTACTTTTCTGTTGGCCTTTGATTAACTATAGTCCAATCGCTGGATAATTTTTAGAAGCTCCTTTAGCTTATTTGTTTAAACATCCTTTATTTTTTTACAGTGAGAGAGGCATGATGGCAGGGGAAAATAAGCTCTGTGTGAGCTTTACATGCAGGTGTGTTTTTTAACTTGAAGTGGCAATCTTGGTGTCACAGCAAATCCTACTCTTCCATCACTTTTCTGGTGGTTAGTTAAGAAGAAAAGGCAAGCAGTGTGTTTTGTTTTGGTTTGACTTGATCTCTGATTTTCCTTGGTTAGCATGGAGCAAAATGCTTCTCAGGTATGCTAAGGATAGTTCATAGCCTCTGACTGCAGCTCGTCAGTAACAAGCAACCTTTCCCTAGCACACTCCTAAGCAGAAGGCTTACTCCTAAGTGTTTGTTCCACACTCGCTGGCTATTTGTATCCCAGTCTACTTGGGCAATGGGTGGGCAGTCTGAGTTGCCCACAGAATTATTTTAAAATTCTTTCTTTCATGGAAAAACCCGTGGAAATGCATCTTGTCAGTAAGTAAAACTGATGGTTCTGTACCCCTGATTCTTTTTGGCTGCAGATATCAGAAGAAATACTATTTTCAGTGACAGAGGCCATGTTGAATTAGATTTAGCTGAAGTGGTTCTTCCTTCTCAGAGGTCTGTGCTGCACTTCGTGTGGTGATGAGATGTCACAGAGTAGGCTGACAAATGCAGGCACCACAGACTTTTCTGTCAGCAAGGAAGAGTGATCCCTGAGCTCCAAATACTATTAAGTAAATGGATTGTTTAAAGAGCTGATACACCTCTAAAACTGGTGGTAAATTTCTGTTGTGATACTTAGCAAATAGGAAGGCTTCAACCTTCAATGAAGGGAATCCATTAAGTATTGATGAATTTTTATGTGTTATTGTCTTAGCTGCACTGTTTAGGAAGCAAAGCAGTAAATGAGCAGCTATAGGTACTGTGTTTTCATCTTACCTCCACGGAGTAGCAGCTGTCCTCTGGAATTCCAGCCTCCCCACAGTCATCCTAGGCCCTCTCGCATCCACTCCCAGCTCTGTGCAGTCAGCTAATGGCACACCACCAATATGTATCATGACCATTCCTTAGCTGAGAAGCTGAGAACCCTTTTTTTATTCATGTTCCTGCTTGGCTAGTCCAGTATCTTCAGCCTGCTCAAGTACGAGAGTATAAACATCCAGCACTGTGGACCCCAAGGTGCAGCTTCGACGTGTCGGTGCTACAAGAGTACAAATACTGGTGCCCTGTGCTCACACCCTGGTGAGACCTCACATGGAGTACTGTGTCCAGTTTTTGGGACCTTAGTACCAGAGAGATGGAGCTCCTGAAGGGCTGTGAAGGTGATTATGGGACTGGAGCATTCCTCTTCTGGAGGAAAGACTGAAGGAACTGGACCAGTTTAACTTGGAGAGGACTGAGAGGGAATCTTATCAGTGTCTGTAAATATCTGAAGTGTGTGTGTCAAGAGGATGGACCAGGCTCTTCTTGGTGGTGCTGGGCAATAGCATGAGAGGCAACAGCTGAAACTGGAACAGAAAATTCCAGCTGAACATGAGGAAGAAGTTCTTTACTGTGCATGTGACCAAGCACTGGAAGAGGCTGCCAGGGAGGTTACAGAGTCTCCTTCCCAGGAAATATTCAAAATTACTTTGGACACTGTCACAAGTTAATGAATTTTAGAGGATTCTGCTCGAGTAGGGAGGTTGGACTAGACCTCCAGTGGTCCTCTCCAATCTTATCATTCTGTGTGAAGCACTAAGTAATAGTCCTACTGAAGTACACCAACTCTGCCTGCTGTGCAGCTTTGAAG
Organism: Tichodroma muraria; assembly: GCA_013390105.1. Classification (NCBI taxonomy): domain Eukaryota; kingdom Metazoa; phylum Chordata; class Aves; order Passeriformes; family Sittidae; genus Tichodroma; species Tichodroma muraria. The sequence continues at coordinate 82,928 of WAAG01070088.1, read as the reverse complement.
TGCAAATGGATTTGGAGTAGAAAATGCAACCCAGGATGATGGAATATCAGGAGATGCATCAGAAACAAAATGTGTGCCATTAGTATCCAGCGTGTGTCTTTCATGCCTGACCTCCTCTTAAAAAACTCTTCTGTGGCCTTTTGCAGGCTCTCAGCTGGACTTGGGGTGTCTTTCCCATCCCTGGCCACGGCGGTTCCCTGAGTGCCCCTTGGAGCACAGTGTGGTGTCAGGAGTAGAGGTGTGGGTCCTGGACCCCAAGGACACAGCGTAGCATCAGCCAGCCTGAAGAATGACTTGACTTTGCTGCGTGTCACCACGGCTGGTGCCTGTGCCCTGGCTCCTGATGGCACACGTTGAAATGCAAATGACAGCAGTAATTGAGGAGAGATAAACCCGGCTGGGAGGGAGCCCGGCTGCAGGGAGTGAAGTGCTTAAGTGACAATTATTGCTCTGCATCCCCCAGCATCCCCAGCAGCAGTAGCCTTTGGTCTCTGCTTTGGAGGAGATGTAACACGTTAATTGGAATGCTTCTCTGTTAACGTGTCTCACTTAGTTTCTTGTCTGATGCTGCTTTAGTGGGGAGGCGGGGAAGGCTCCTCTTTGTTGAGGTGACTGTTTATTGTTAAATCCTAGTGAAATGTGTGTCGTTTGTCATGTTGTCTCCAAAGATTGACTAGCTGCCTTTTTTTTAAGGTAGAAGCTGCAAGGAGAGAAGTGATACAAGTTGAAGATGTAGTATTAGCTGCGAGTTGGAAATAGGATTTAGTATTTCTGATAAGCTTACAAATTAAAAATGTACATTTCACACTGGCCAGCTTAAGGTCATGCTTCCTTCCATACATAACTTCCTTCACATCTGAAGAAAAACACCGGTAGCAATAACTTAAATGGATAGATAATATACACATTTATTATACTTAAAAGTTATTTTTCAGTCTATCCATAATTTGTCCTTAGTTTTAAATTATTTTTTTTTTTACAGCTTGAAATTCAACACTAGTTAGTTTGAAAGACTGACTGGGCGTCCTCGTTGTGTTTCCACCCTGACTTGCAGTGTTAATAGGTGAAAGTAGTTAATTCAATAACGTTTGTAAGTGACAACCAAGACTTCCTTCTTTTAGATTTCAAAGACTGAGAAGAAGAGAGTCCAAAGATTTAGATGCTGATGCAATGACAGAACAGACTGGCCTGGCATGCCTGAGGCACAGCATGGGCAATGAATATTGTGATATGGACACATAACAAACTCCAGAGAAAACACAGGTTGCTTTCACCCATGGAAAGGTAATGCTTTACATAAAAGATTCCAGGAGCTCCCTTGCAGGAGGGTTTCAGCTTGAAGGCCTATAAAGTAGAGAAATGGCAAGGATAAAAATTCCAGGATGGATCGTAAAGCTGCAGCAGTAAGTAGTGTGCTGTCAGTCTCTGGATCAAAGCAGTGATAGCAAGTGCAGCAGCTCAAGAAGAGTTTAAAGACCTGGGAAAATCAGCCAGAAGGGCAATAATGGGTCCATCTGCCCACTAATGTAAACAGGTTGTAAATGATAGAGGACATAGCTTGTAGGAGTGGGTAAGGAGAAAGAGTGTTTTGAAATGGGGTTGGTTTTAGTTTTCTAAAATATTCAAGGGGAAGTCTGTTTTCTTTCTAGGAGTAAATATGTCTGGCCCCTTTCAGCAGCTAGTTTTATGTCTTCCAGTAGTTATCCTTGTAAAAGAATGTGGTTGCACTGTACTGTGAAGTGCTCTCTCATCTCATCCTTTAAGTTACTAGACTGGGCAGGTCAGTTTGGTGGGAGACGCTAATATGACTAACTGTAGAGGGAAAGGGAAAGGTGGTAATTTTACTGAAAAGCATGACTCCTACAAAGCGTGACACTGAGGTAGCTACAGCTTAAATACCTTGATTCCATGCCCAGGTATTGTTAGCTGCATGATGAAGAATAGAAGGAAAAGATAGCTCACGTGAAATGTCTGCTTTTAAGAAAGGTACAGGATGGAGCAGAACAGAACTGCCCTTGTGTGCTCCTGATCTAGGGCTGATCTGCAGCTTGAAAAAACTTCCCTAATGGTCTGACACATAAGTAGAGGTGACTTACATTAGGATAACTAGTTGAGATATCACCCTGAGCTCTCTGCTGACTTCCACTGTATAGGTGGCAGAGCTCTCATGGTAGCTTTTGAATCTATGGTTTGCAGCCTGATGTCTTAGGGATACCGAATCTGCTGACCTAAAAATGAGGTGATCGTTACAAGCTAGGATTGGCTATAAGACACACAGCCGTCCATGGGGCAATTAATTTGGTCAGCTGTCCCAAGTAAGCCAAAATGTGCTCATGAGTGAGTGTGTGCCCTGGGATCCTGTGCATGGGCCACAGGACCGTGGTGGGTCTGCAGTCCTGTCTGATAGGACCCCACTGAAATGTATTTCTGGGGATGCTTGTTTCATGCTGCTGGCTAACACAAGCCCAGCTGTGCCCAGGTGGCCAAGAAGGCCAGTGGCATCCTGGCCTGGATCAGCCAGCAGGACCAAGGCAGGGATTGCCCCCCTGCACTCAGCACTGGTGAGGCCACACCTCAAGTGCTGTGTCCAGTCCTGGGCCCTCACAAGAAAGACTTTCAGATGCTGGAATGTGTCCAGAGAAGGGAGTGGAGCTGGGAAGGGTCTGAGGGAGCACAAGTCCTGTGAGAGGCAGCTGAGGGAGCTGGGGGTGCTTCTCTTGGAGAAAAGGAGGCTCAGGGAAGACCTTATCGTGCTCTACAACTCCCTGAAAGGACACTGTAGCTGGGTGGGGGTGGCTTCTTGTCCCAGGTAACAAATGAAAGGATCAAGGAAAATGGCCTCAAGTTGTGCCAGGAGAGGCTTAGGTTGAATATAGGAAAATTTTTTTCACAGAAAGGGTTGCAAACCGTTGGAACAGACTGCCCAGGGAGGTGGTGCAATCACTATCTCTGGAAGTTTTCAAAAAATGTTTAGATATGGCACTTGAGGACATGGTTTAATGGTGAACATGGTGCGGGTGCTGGTTTGATGGTTGAACTTGATTATGTAAAAGGTTTTTTTCCAATGTTCATGATTCTATGTTACTCTAGTGCTGCTTGGAAACTTTTCCAAGGAAGACTATGAAGTTAGCCGTAGAGCTAGCTCTCATTTTTGCCACATCATGGGAGCTTTCAAATTGAGCTTCCCTTCCCTGTTTCTCTTTCAGTACACAAATACTGAAGCAAGAGCTGAAATTTCACCTTGTGTATTTTGGATGAAATGTATACTCAAGAATTTGAAAAATGTTAATAGTAGTTATCCCATGACACTTTTCCTAGAAAAAGGGTGTGAACAATAATGTCTAGCCCAATTGCAGGTGCAAGAATTATATTTTGCTCACCTAACTTCTCTCTATGTTGTCCATCTGCAACATTTGTCCCATTGTGCTCTGTGTTTCCATGTGTTGATAAACAGGATAAACAGCTGCTGCATATCCTCCTCCTATCCATGGATGAGTTGCTTCAGTCAATGAGACTGTGTAGGGTTCCCAAAGCTCCTTGGAATTCTTTTAGGTAACAGATGCTATGTACACTGAAGTTATTAATGTTAATATGGTACCTAGCATCAAGGAAGTGTTTTTTTCAGGAAAGAGGAATGAAAGAATCATCAGGTTGTCATTAGAAAAGAGGACTGAGGAAGCTAATTAAAAAGAGCCTGAAACAAGGTGGAGTAATCCTTTGACTTAATATAAGGAAAACTGATTTTGCTCCTAGTCTTCAGGCTGAACAGCTCTATTTTAGCCCATTTTGAGGATCTGGTCCTGAAAAAAAAATAAAGAACCTAATTGTTTACTGCATGGAACTGGTGACTGCAGGGTATCTCTGAATCCATCAGCTTGGTGCTACTGAATGTGATTAGATGTTTATAGGAATAAGAGAGTCAAACAGAATAATGACACTTATTTTTATAGTGTAATGGGAGAGAAAGGAGTATAAGGAGAGAAAAAAAAAGCTTAAATGAGAAGAGACAAATATTAATGCAGAGCAATAGTTGGTAAGGGGAAAATAAGCTCAATATGAGTCATGCAAGTAGTGAAGCGTATGCTTTTGTAGGAAAGCTAGAGACCAAGATGAATGAAAAGAAGTTAAAAGGACAAATATATGTTAAAAAAAAAAAAAGAGTAATTTTCTTCCAGAATTATATTAGAAATCCACTAGAGAGCTGATGAGCCTGAATAGCTCTAGATGCTCAAGGGACAATTAAGAAGAGAAAATTAGAATATAAAATACTTTTTGCACTGGAATACCTGGTGAGTTTAACATTACCTTTTGGTAAAGAGTTGGCAGGAGTAGAGATACTTTTATACTTAATAAGTCCTCATTGAATCTCATGATTTAGCAGGCAGTGATACAAATATGAGACTTGGACTCTGCTTGTAACTTTGCCCTGTAATTCCCTCATCTGTGCTTCATTTTTCTGGTCTTCAAAATGGAGATAAAGATAGTGGCTTTGTTGTTAAAGCAGTTTGAGATTCTGACATGTATATGTAAATATAGAGAGTATTAATATTATAATATTTGAACTACATTAATCTATTAAGTCAGCAGTTAATTTCTTTAGTATTAGCTGAATTACCTCCTAGGAAAAAACAACCCCAAAATAAATGTGATTTCATTTATCATTACAGCTATAATAAGAATCTGGAAGATTGCCAGTGCTCTTTTTATTGGGGTGGGAGAGATGATAAGGGTGATCCAGGGAATTATAAACTCATGACCCTCATTTAAGTGCTTAAGAAAATTGTTGAGAAAGTCACTTTAGATGTCATTATAAGGTACCTGAGGTGCAAACCAGCATACTTTCTCTAAGTGTAAACTTCCTCTAATATTAATTAGAATTCTTTCAAAAAGTTAAGGTAGTGCACAATGGGAGAAATGTTAGATATACTGCAACTTATTTACATTCCTAAAAGGCTTTTGTTCAAAGAGGAGGCTGTTAGGGAAAGCTGGTAATCAAAGGGTGAGCCTTACAGTCACACTGCAGATTTAATAACTATCTTAAATAGGAAGCAAAGAAATAGCAAATTTATACCGGGGGAAAGGCTGATTTGTCATAGCTGGAAAATGTTAAGGGCAGAGCACCTCGGGGGTCACGCCACTGTACGGAATGATGACATTACTAATGGTCTGGGAGAGAGGCTAAGCAGCTTGATTACCAACCCTTAAGACAGATACAGCATTGGTTTTGTCAATCAAGCGTACATAGATGAGCTGGGAAACCTTCCAAGAGGAGTTTTCAAAGTGCTTAGTCCAGCTGAACCCTCAGTGTGAGGAAACCTCCCCTGGAGCGTAAAGGCTTCGGTGGTGCCCAAAGATAACACAGACCCGGGCATATAATAAATATTTGACAATATGTTCGAGTGTTTGTGGCAGAGTCATGTGAAAACTTCTTCAAGAGGCTCCGTGGTGAAATAGTCAACTTTGCATGAAGAGGTCAGCAGGGGTAATGTCCAGCTCTGATCCATGCTTGGAAAATAGCCGTGTTCCGGAAACAGAACAAGTTGGCTGATGCAGGCCTGGCCTTACAGACTGGGACAGAACCAGTTAAAAGCAGCGTCTTCGGGGATGGTTTTGTGCCAAGTCGTATTTAACCTTCTGGTTTTTGGTAGTGGGCATTAGCAGATCCCAAGAGGGCAGAGAGCGATCCTCCTTATATCTTATCTTTAAGCCTTCCAGTTTCTGATAGTCAGTGGCCAAGGAAATTCCTCAACCAAAGACCTTCACGTTTAGAAACAATTCCAAGGACAGTAAAAGGAATCTACAGCCTATTAACTTGTTTTAATCCCTGGTTGAGCCCATTCCTAGTTTTGGTCTGCACCCACAATTGCCCAGTTTTCTGCAGTTGCAAGCAGCTTTTTCCTGTTGGTCTCAAACCTTTTCCAAAGGGCTCAGAGATAACTTGCTGCAAAACCTGGAAAGAGAAGAAATAGTTTTCTGTGTGTGACTTTTACTACCCACAATTTTCAGCTTCTGGTGTTTACTTCCTTACTATTTTGTCAATTGTTAGGCCATCTCAGGAGATTATTTTTGGTTTATTTTGTTTATTAAAACTCCCTAAACCACTGGAAATACATAGAGCTTTCCTGCTGCCCACCCGCTATGCTTTGTACCCTTTCAACATATTGAAATGGCTTATTGGCAGATAGGACAAGGATCAGTGCAACAGAGTAATCTTTGTGGCTGGGAGCAGTGAGAGACAGCAGGTAGAAAGAGAATATGGGAGCTCCTCTTTTTAGTACCTTCTAGTTAAGGGGTTTTGTGCCCTAAGCATGACTTTGTATCTCCTAAATACTCATGCATACTTCTCTATGTTGCACATTCTCATGTTCAAAAGAGTTGTTCCAAAAACTACAGGATTTTTTACGGCTTGTGAGTAGTTCTCAAGGAAACATGCAAGATGCTGAAAACCTGTAGTCAGGTTTTATTTGTTTGGAAGTGAACGTGCATTATTTTCCCTTTAATTGTGGGGTTCCCCTGGATACCTGCATGCCTCTGGATGCGCTTTTTTCTTTAGTGAAGAAATGGAGACGTGTGGGCTAGTGCATGGCTGAACCCATGTCTCCAGATGTGGAGAGCCAATGCATTCAGAAACTGTTCTCATGCACACTCTTGAATTTAAAGGAGACACACCGGGGGAAACACAGCAGGAATTCTTTATGTTCCGTGGCTTCCTGGTCTGTTCCTTACGCTCGTGCAGCAAACCTCATTGGACAGCTACTTACAGGCTATTTCTTTTTTTTTCCTATGAGAGCAGTCACTTCAGTTGAGCCCTTTGTTACCATGGCTTCTGCTGTAACTTTACCACCCCCTTAGATTTTTTTAGAGCGGCCCTTCAAAGCCAAACTTCCCTTTTTTCCAGAAAGGCATGTGGCAGTAAACTAGGGGAAGGTTAGTGTGGGAAATGTAAATGTGATCAAAGGAATGATAGTGTAAACAAACTTCAGCCCCATTCCAGAAAGGCCTTTTATGCTCATGATATTCCCTGTTTATTAAGGTGGGAAGGGCACATGCTGCCCACCTCTGGGGCTGCAGAATGTAGGGTGCTGTGGTGTAGGCTTCTGTGTAGGTGAAATGGCAAATACATGCCCTGTTTACTAGAGCAGGGATGAAATCTGATCTGCCAGATTTTGCCGTGTACTTCTACCAAGCCAGAATCATTATGGTGTTAATCCCCTTTCTGCTGAGGCTTTGCCCTCCCAGGGTGGGGACGTGCACTAAGGTAGAGCTGGCTCCTCTCTGCCCCTGCTGTGTATCACAGCACTAGCAGAAGTTTCTGTAGATACGTGGCTTTATCCACTTCAGCCCAAACAGGCAAAAGTGGCCTCAGAGCAAGGACCCACCTATTTACACTGTGGCAGAGGGCAGTCATTACCCCAAGTCCTTTTCTCTGCTGTTCCCTCTGTGTCACTGCTCACCTCCTGGGGTCTCAGTTTTCACTGTGGTTCCTACAGTGA
>WAAG01070088.1:38598-74371 GCA_013390105.1 Tichodroma muraria | reverse complement strand
AAGATGAGATGCTTTGTTTTTTGAGTTGCTTATTTCTCTCTGTCTTATTATTCAGTTTCATAATAGATATTCTGCTTTATCTGAGAAAGAAACCAACTGTGATTTTGAAGCACTAGGCTAAATTAATCCTGATAATTCCAAGTGGAATTATACTGAGGAAGAGTTTGGTCCGGGCTTTCTGAATACAGTGAGAGAGCAGTTATAATCTAACCTGCAAGAAAAGCATTGAAAAATCTGAAAGAGCACGCTGTTACCAACAGCATTTCTAAGGCACTTTTATTTGTATTCCCATTATTTATGCTGACAGTTGTGTTTATTACATATGTTCCCTTCTTCTTTCCTGTAGTTTAACTATGGAAGGATAAATGCATTTGCACACAAATATGTTTACAACAGAAAACTTTGTCATCCTTTTTAAAGAAAAATCTAGGTGTTGCTTACAACTACTGATATATACTATTTTATCAGATCTAAAACATTTGTAAACTGAAAGAAAAAGATATTTGAAGTAGTAGATTTGCTTTCAGCATAGGAAGAGCTAAGATAATAAAAATATACTGTGTTTGTTTGTCTCTTCTATGCATATCCCATATAAAAAGGCACAACAGTGTAGAAAGTTCAGGTGATGTCTCCTCTCTTCTGTAAGAGACTCAGTATTCCTTACCTTCTCTCTACCTGGCTTTTATATGTTTGGACATGTCATTTAGATTCTTGGTGCACCAGGTCATATCATCCTTGATTCTTGGTGCATCAGGTCAATGGGATCTGTAGAATGAATATAAATGTATCTTCCTGGAGGGTGTTTTAAACACCTGGATCAAGTTGAAAGTCACTAGTACCAGTGTAAGTCCATATCTGCAGGGGCCTGTTGTACAGGGATGCTCCAGAGTCTCTCTAGCATGATTGAGAGGAAAAACCATTCCTCTGGGCTCTGTCTAAGAACTGCTGGATTTGATTCACCTTGCACTTGCTCTATTTTCTAAGCATGTTACCTCTGTGGAAGTTAAGACAGTATAAAGCAAGTGTTCTGGAACGAGCCCTACGCTGTAAAGCACTGCTTAGTGGCAGTGCATGCGTTCAGTTTGGCCTGGCCAATAAGTGCTGAGGTTTGATTCTCTCCAGGAGAGAGTTGTGGAGAGAGCTGTTGTCCCAGCCCTGGCCAAACTCAGCAGCAACTTCATTCTCTTAGCAGGTTGTGTGCTCCTCTGTGTGCGTCCTCTGCACTCACAAGTTCTTCAGCCAAAAACACACACACACACACACAAAAACAACAACAAAAACAATAATAAAAAAACAACAACCCAAAGTAAATCTGAACTGCTACAGTAAAATGTTAGAGTAGCAAAATCTTTTTAAAATACTGCTTTAAATGGAAAAAAAAATCTGAGTTCATTAACTGTGCATGACAGAAATTACATCTGTTAATAAGAATTTAGCCAATTGATGGTTTTGGGGAGCACTCAGAAGTGTGACTTATGCTGTCATCCTTTTAGCTAAGCTAAACAAAATGGGATCAAGATATTCTTGTTCCACAGGGGAATACCCACAGCTGCAGTTTTTCAGGATCAACAGTTGTGCTTTAGTTTCTCATCCTACCTTAATCTAAATTATTGTTCAAGTCCAGGCAAGAACCATCCTTGGAGGAAGCAGACCCTGTTAAAGCAGACAGAAAACCAACTGTGTGCTGTATGTGATTAAACGTAAGTGAATTTTCAACATAAATCCACCCACACAGCGATCTTGCTGTTACCCAGAGTTCATAAGGCTTATCATTAGAAAGTGGAAACGTTGCTATCCCAGCCCTGCTTGTTAAGGGACACAGCTTCATGTCTCAGCCTGATCCCAGCCCTACCCAAGCTCCTTCATGACCACAGCCAAGCCTTGGCAGCCAAAAAACAGCCCTCCAGCACACAGATTTGAGGTGTAGCAGCTACCAAAACAAATTATGACACTCTGCTTTCTGCAGCTGTGCCCCTTCCTTTGCAACATCACTGTCTCGCTGATGTGGAGTGTGCAGTGCAGCAGCCCTCAGCACCTTCTTGCCTCTGTACCCGAAACTCTCCCTTCCTCTCGCCTCTTGACGTGGTGTCAGAGCAAGCTGCAGCACTGCTCTGAACTTGTTCTATCCAGTTTATGTAGCCAGCCTGTTCCTAGAGATACATTCCTGTGGCTGCCTGAAGCTTCACTGGAGGAAGAACCTTCTTGAGCTCCCCCCATGCCTCCCAAGCTGTTTTGTAGGCAAAGGTCAGATCATCATTTCTTCTGCTGTCTGTTCCCCAGTTTCACACTGTCTCTTGTGGCACGACTCAGGGAGGAAAAATACTCCAACATCTTTTATTTAAATGTGTGTGCATAAGGGAAGCTGTGGAATGAGAAAGGGCAGAATTAATCTTCCTATTTTTAAAAAATGTTTCCTTTCCCTAATTAGACATTTTTAGGTAACCATACCAAATCATCAGAATAAGAGGTGAGCAAAAGATTTTACAACTGCACCTATAATTTTATTTAAGAATACGGAATTTCTTTGGAGTTCCATGCTGTGGAAAAGTTTGTTGGCTTAGGTTGCTGACAAAAGCAAAAGGCATATTTATAGCACATGATCCAGGATAAGTAGATGACAGCTCCATTAACTAGCAGCACAAATGGCCTGGGACATGACTAACCAACAAGGGATCATGCTCCCCATTAGCCCTTCTGGAGGACAGCTGGTGGAAGCAGCAGTGCTGACCAGATCAGTCAGTGTGAGTGGGGCAGGGCCAGGGGAAGATGGTTTTATCCTCAATTCCTCCTTGTTCTTAGGCAGCCAGGTCACGATGATAAAGCACCCCTCATTCCTTCATGTTAAGATTATTCTTTTGGTCTGCACTGTTGTGGAACTGCTTACACTGCACTCATGGTGGGCTGTGAAAATTTATGCCTACAGAAAAATAAAGATAGTGACTCAGCAGGCCTTACTCAGTGCAGATTATTGGAAACATTATGTATCGTGTTCACAGCTCCATGTGAATAAATGGCTCAAGTGGTATCTGTATCCCAGAATTAGGCTGCTGGGTGTTTCAAGGCCACCACAGACAGGTAGCTGGAAATACTTGCTCGGGGAGGTTGTGAATGAAGGTCAGGCAGTGCTGATGAACGAATACAGTTAAAGTGGTGACAGCTGTGTTCTCTGGTAAGAAAGCTGCTGAGAATTATAATTGTGGAAATGATACACAGATGCTCAACGCTAGGGCTTAATGCTGTTCTGAAGCCTGCAGAATTCAGGTTCTGGTCCTGGGCATGCGCCTGCAGGTGGCTCATTTTCTCTGCAGAAGTACCTCATTGAGGGACCAAACCCTGTTCCCCTTGCTCACTGACCTGGTGGAATTGCCACAACAAGGAAAGGTGGACAGAAGGCTCTGGGAGTCTCCACCCTATAGGAGGGAGATTTGGAAGTGTGGGTGTCAGATGTGATGTAGCTCAGGTGGCCATTTACTTTCCTAGGCATGGAAGAGTTGGGGCTGCAGGACATTTTTAGCAAGTCTGCAGAAGACTCTGCTCTGTGGCATGGGGAGGGAAGCTGTGTTGAGCACCCATGTGCTTCCTTGCCCAGCTGTCCTGGGATGTGCTTTGGTCACTGGTGCCAGGCACTAGAGGGACATGTCAAGACATGATCTTGCTTGGGACTGTGCCAGTAGTGTGCATGCTCCCAAGTGCCTGATCCCTTTCCAAATCATCTATGGGAGCTCTGGTACCCCAAGAGGAGTTATTTGCTAATTAACTGTAAATACTTTCCTATTCAGAACACTGCCATGTAAGCTCAACAGCATCTGCTTCAGAAACCTTCCTCTTAGTGTCTTTAATGCTTTGGCTGGAAGAGTGTAAATCTGGGAATGTAAGAGGCCTTCTCTTTCTGGGTGATCATTGTCTTGCTGTCTGGGTGTGGATGACTCACAATAGACAAGCCCCTCCGTGATTTGGTGGAAGAGACACCAATAAGTTGTGTTGGCCACTTATTTGTCTCTCAATGAGATTTCAGTCCATGTTTGGCTTAATGGCTTTTCCAAAATACCTCCACACCTGAGTAACAGAAAGCAGGAAAAAATCTGCTTTTTTTGAAAAGCAAATTGGTGCCCTGGTATTCAGAAAGAGTGACTAGAAACCCAGCTCTTTGCTGCAAGGGGAGATGTGTCCTGCCAGCACATGGTCAAGATGTCAAAGGTGGTTACCCTTGGTTCCCCTTTCAGTATCCATCACATACCTGCAATCTTGGCTTTACAGAGGCCCTGTGTTTGGCAGAGCAGCCCAATGCACCCCTCAGTTGTACCTTTGCCCTTTTGCAGCATGAGCTCCATCCTTCTCAATGCAGCCACAATGTAAAACCAGGTCAAGTAGTTCTGTCCTAAGGCTGAGGCACAATAGTCCTGGATGCAACTCAAGCATTGTGAGTAAAAGTTTCCCCAGGAAATAAATTTGATCCTTAATAAGCAGGTGTTCATGAGCTGATAAAAATGATCTTCAAAGGCCAAGAATCAGCCTCACAAGTGGAGAGAGTAGAAGTGATTGGTAGCTGTTTCTCCCACTGTTGTGAGTCAGAAATCAATCTGAGGGTTTAGTGCAAAGGGGGTTAAAACACTTGTAATTCAGTGCCTGCTGGTTGGCAAGAATAATAAAGCCTGCATTTCTGTGTTGGTATGGGGCAAATGCTGCAGAAACAGGAATTTTATTATATAACTATGCCTCCTACGTAAAGCCTTGGAGGGGGGGAAGCTAGCAGGGCTGTGTGTCATTAAAATTACACAAAACATGCTGCCACAATCAGAGTCCTGTGTGTGCTCAAGACTGTACAATATGCACATATTCCCTGTGGCCTTGCCACGTCCATGGATTTCAGTTCACTTGGCATATAGCTGGGAGGGAGGAGGCTGCCTGAGCAAAAGGTGCCGTGCTTTCTGCCATGGAAATGGAACATGAGAGTGTGGGAGGGGTGCTGTTTGTTATTGTTTCACAAAAGATTTAATTGAATGATTGAAAGGAAAGGGAGGGAAATGCACCTCCTTACTCAGAAAGTGCTGAACTGGGCACACCTCCTCTTAAAAGCAGGGAGGCTCGGAAGCACTGCAGGGTCCAGGAAGCCCTTCTGGACCATGTGTGGTTGTTTGTTGGTGGCCCCTCTGCCTTGTGTAGGAGTGCTGCTCACAGACACTGGTGGAAGCTGCATTCACCTATTGTCAGGATGAGGTGGTCCACCCACAGTAAGAGACCAGGAATGACACTTGAAGACTTGGGGGAAAAAAAGAGGTCCTGGTTATTTTAATATTGGAGTAAAAAAGACCCTTTATCTCAAAGCACTGGATAAGCAACAAATCATATTAATGTCTCTTAGGAAGAATTGAGCAGCACTTTTCCTGTTGTACAAGTGAAAACTCTGACATTGAATGATTGTAATTCTCTCCCAGAAATGGCAGGTCCATGGATTTTCTCTGAGCACATGCCTAGTGGTCTGTTTGACGAGATATATAAGTATTTTCTGTTGTCTGCTTCTTCTTTAAGATCTAGTGCACAAAGTTAAGAGGAAGTGAGAAGATACTTCTGGTTTGTGTGTTTGTCAGCAAGTCACCACTGCAGGCATGAAGAGCATTCTTCTATCTGATTTTTCAATTCTCTCTAAGCCAAAATTAAAGGATTATTTCTGTTCTGAAGAGCTGATAGTTAAAGGGTTTAATTCAGAAAAGTATTTAAACCATCTGTATTTAAATAAGCATTTAAGCACTTCTTTGGATTGTATCCTAATAAGGATGCTTAGTTGAATGGGGCTGAAATAGAAAAACTGAAGGCAAGGTGTATATTATATTAGTGAAACATCTGGGGATTCCTGGAAAGCATTTTGCTGCTTCCATTTCACTTTTCTTTGTTTTCTTTCCACTTTTGTTTAGTGGATTGGAGGGAGTCATGCAGACATAGCCCCAGTGGCATAGGGCAGGGAGAGCAAGCCAAAGGGTGATGTAGGTGATATAGATGGGGGTGTTCTACAGGGGAATGGCAGAGACCTGAATGAAAATCAACTTTTTTTTTCACATACAAAACAAAGATCTAACTATTTTAGTTCCCAAATGGTTGGGAGGAATGAAGAACTGGGCCATAAATACTGGGCTCCTCTAGGTGTTTAGTTGGCTGTCAGTACCCTGTGGGGGATAATCATGTGTGACTTCTATCAGCACTGGGGAAAAAAAAGCCAGCTTAGAAATAATGGGTTAAATTCTGACCCTTGTTGGTCCAAGCAAAGTTAATGGGTTTGCACTACCCTGATGAGGAATGCAAAGGTTTGATGTTGCTTGGTTACTGGGCCTGCAGAGATTTCAGACAGCATGACGTTACACATCTATCCTCCAGGTATATTTTTATCACCACAGTCATGATAACATGTCCTGCTGCCACTCTGCCACTGTAGATGAAACATTGCAGTTGGTGGTCTGTGTGCTGTGCCACAGTGCGCTTCTGTGTAGCCTCCCTCTTTTTCCAGATGGTCATGGAATGGTTTGGGTTGACAGGAACCTTTAAAGATCATCGAGTTCCAGCTTCCCTGCCATGGGCAGGGACACCTCTCACTAAACCAGGTTGCTCAGAGCCCCATCTAACCTGGCTTTGAACACTTCCAGGGATGGGTCATCTACAGCTTCTCTGGGCAGCCGCTTCCAGTGCCCCACTACCCTCACAGCCATGTTGAAACACAGCTTTTGTTTTGCCGTCTTTATGTTTAAGGATCTCTTCTTTCTTTTGTGTGTGTGCAAGGCCTCACAGATGAGCACATCAGAGCATCAGTACAATGTGCAAGGTTTCCAGCCAGCAGCTGTACAGCTGCTCCCATGGTGAAAACATAGTTGAATCCCTCTGTTTCATGAGATCTTTTCTTTGCACATCCAGCAAGTCATTATTACTCATTTCAGTGACACAACCAAGGCTTTGCTCTTAGCATTGCTGTGTCAGTGGAGCAGCACTGCTGGGTCTCTTTTGCCTGAACACAGCAGTCAGACAGTTCTAGCACTGCAAAGTCCTTGGTAGTGGCTGTAATGTAAGAGGCAGAGAGAAGCAAACTTCACAGTGGATCTGATCTGTGCTGAGCTGACAATAGCAGAGGTTGGAATCGATTGAAAATCATTAAAAGAGAACAGAAAGGCTGACTTAGTTTTAACCCCATTCTTCAAGTGCTCTCTCCGCCTGTCTTAACATGCAAGAACCCAACAGCCCCACTAAGGTCAAGGAATGGGAATGAAGGCAGCAGTTTTGTCTGCCTTATCTACAGAAAGCATTTCATGCCTGACTGACTTGGATGCACCATGAACAAGTTACTTGATTATAAACCAAACATATTAGAGGCAGAGGTGTTTTATGAATCTCCCTGTAAGTCTGCAGCTAACTTAAAGAAGACGTCAGCAAAATTTTTTAGTAGCCAAACAGTTTGCACAGCCTGTCCGGGTATAAGCTGCTTTTCTAAAGTCTCTGCCTACACAAGGCAGGCACAGGAGACCTGTTCCATGTTCATAATGTTTGCTGAACCTTTCTAATACAGTGTTAAATATTGAAGTTACCCTGCAGTATTTTGAAGTTGTTGTTAAAAAACTAGCATGGCTGGTATGATATAAGTGGCTTGATAAAGCCAAGGAAATCCAGTGCGGAGGTGAAGTTCTGGTTCTGCTGAAGAAAGTGGCAGGCCTTATGCTGACTGCAGTGAAAGGCAATTTTACAGTTTGCAGTGGTTAGCAAGCTGAGAGTCAGGCCTGGGCTTGTCATTGTTTCCCATTTCCTGTCACCTTCCCTGTGAGGAGACAGATGCAGCTTTATTTGTCTTGTAGTTGCTGTGAGCTGAGAGGAACAAGAGAGGGCTGAGGGTACATGAAAATAGCCTTTAAATAGTCTGTGCATGTAGGAATGCAACATGCAAAATACCCATGGCATGATTTACACATTAAAATCACAACTTGTGATGTTTTACTGGCTATTAGAAACTGTGTAACTGTGCACAACAAACATCTCAAATTACTCTTTGCTAAAGCTTATAATGCAGAACACATGAATTCTCTCCAAAGACCCTTACAGATGGAAGGCTAGAGGAAAACAGTCATGAAGATGTAGCTGAATAAGCCCCAAGCTGCAGTGTGTTTGCCATCAAACTTTACCCAGTTCTAGCCAAGTATACCTGTACTGCACACAGACCATGTCCTGTTCTTTGTCTGACACTGCTGTGCTTGTGCACAAGATACAATATTCCTGGGGTCAGCTCAGCATCATATGACCTGTTCTCAAGCATTTGCTTTCCTTTTGGCAGTTGATGAATTTGAATTACTAGTTTTTCAAGTGATAGACTTTCCCAATAGTGAACTTGTTCCCATCCTCTGGATCATGAAACAAAAGAAAAATTTAATCCACAAATATTAAAAGGTATGGAAGGCTGGACGGTTCTGTGTTTTGTAAGGCACCCTCTGCTCTGAGATGGTGTCCCACTATTTCCAGCAGTCATAGAGTTCAGAGATCTTCACTCAGTGTGGGGCAAGGTGATTCAGAACTTATCTTCATGCCCAGGAATGCCTGCTTTTTGTTGGTCTTTTGCTTGTAAGAAAATGCAAAGCGTGAGGGAGCCTATTTCCATTCCTTCTGCAATTTTCTGATGGCCAGAATGCAGCAAAACTCCTAAAGGATGATTGAGGTTTTAGGGCAGATAAAAATTCCTACAGACAGGATTATGACACATGATTCAAAGAAATCCACTAGGCTGAAAAAGGGAATTCAAGTTGAGTTTTCATAGACCAGAGATGCCAGTAAAGTTGAAAAGCAGATTCTGTTTTGCGTTATCACCACCCACTTTTTCCAGAGATGTTCTACTTTTCTAAGCAACCTCCCTATTGCTGTAGCTATAAATAAGTATATAACTGTATGCATGTGAGAGATTCAAGTTTAAGGTTATTTTTAAGCTGAAAGGTTATATATAACAGAATGATATTAAAGATGATAAAAGCCTCATTGTTCTGTTCATGTTTTATCTCAGTGTAGCATGGATGTTCATGGGTATGTGTGCATACAGACAGATATTAACATAGGTAGACATGTGTAGGACAAAAAAATAGTCCTAATTCTCTGTTTCTGTAGTTGGTGTAATTAACTTTCATGATGCAAAGGGAGTAATTCTGTTTTAAGGCAACAGGCCAAATAGGCAAAACCCTGTCTGTTGGCACACAAAGACTAAAATTTAGATAATTATGTTATGTGGCTAAGTGTGTAATTGCCTAGTTTGGTCATTTCAGGTTCACTTTAAGAGTCTCATTTTCTAGACCTTGCCAAAGGGCTTCTGATGCTGATTTCCTCTTGGCGTTTAGAAAGTAATCGTATTTTATCCTCCCAGCAAGCTTCATAGTGCTTTTTTCATTAAGTAGAAAGTTTTGCTATGATCATTGCTTAGAATGGCTGTGCTTTTGAGGACATGGAAATGCCGGTCAAGTTTATATAGAACAATGAAAGTTACTGGCACGGTAGCTGGGAAATGCCTAAATAGTATGGATCACTTGCCAAAAGGAGCAGGGGTTTGGGATGCCCATCCTTTGCTTAGAGGAGGCTCTTTGCCAACTTGCTAGGGATGTTCCTAAATTCCTAATGGAGAAGCAGGTTAATGGTGTAAGCCCGTAGAAGACTGTAGTACCTGTAGTTCATTTTGCTGGCTATAAAGATCTCAACACAGAGGTTTTGGAGTGTAGTTTCTTCCTTGCTCTTGGTCTCTGCAGGCTATTAAGGAAACAAACTAAACCAGATAGAAACTGGACAGTCACCCCTGCAAAATTGTTGGAGAACATTGTTGTGGTTTGATATAGGCCAAATGCCAGGCATCCACAAAAGTCACTCGCTCATCCTCTTCTGCTGTAATTGGGCAGAGTAGAGGGGGAAAAAATTAATGAAGGGTTCATGAGTTGAGATAAGGATTGGGAGAAAAACACCCTAAGGGCAAAACAGGTTCAAATTTAAAAGTATAAAGTAAATTTATTATTAACAGAGTCACAGGAGGATAATGAGAAGTAAACTAAGCCTTTAAAACACCTTTTTTCCACCGGCTCCTCCTCTTTCCCACTGACAGCACAGGGAGACAGGGCATGAGGTTTTGGTCAGTTCGACACTTGAGATCTTCTGTTTGCTCCCAGAGAAGAGTCTGCTGTGCCATGGGGTCCCTCCCACGGGCAAAGTCTTCCCAAAATTGTTGTGGCGTGGGTCGCTCATCCACGGGGTGCAGGATAGGCTGCTCTAGTTTGGACGCAAGGGCCCTCTCTCCCTGTCTCTGGAAGCAGGGCCCTCTCTCTCCATTCGGGTCTCACCGGATCGTAGCTTTCTCCGGCACCCACCCGCTCCGGTGGGAGCACTTTTCCCAGGGGCTGCGAGCGGATCTCCGCATCCCCCACGGGCTTCACGCGTTACCGGGGACAGTTTGTTTTACCACGGTCCTCACCACGGCNGGGCCGCACCGGGACGCCGGCGGCTGCGACGATCGCCGCACGCTGCGCCGGCGAGGCCCCGGTGGCGGCACTTGGCCGCCCCTGGGGAACGCTGCGCCCGCGCTCTTTTGGTTTTCTGCTTAAACATTCACCACAGAGGCGTGACCGACCTCTCTAACTGGGCCAGCAGCAAGTCCGTCTTCAGAGCCATCAGAGACTGGCTCTCCAGAACGTGGTGGAAGCTTCTAGCACCTTCTCACGGAAGCCATTTCCATGGCCCTCCCCTGCTACCAAAAAACCAGGCCGTGCCAAATCAACACAAACATGTCCTCCCACCCAGTCTTTGTTCAAAACTGCTCCAACCAGCCTGGCTGTCAAAGGTTCAGAGGGCTCTGTCAGGTGGAATGGAGGGACTTGACTCAGTGCAACGAATTGGCTGGCGCAGAGCTGTGCAGGCAGCCTTTGCTCCCCTGCGTGTCACACTGAACAGCGGTGGCTGCTGTGAAGGGATTTTCCACATGGGGGATGCTTTTGCCCGTGAACATGGGGTTAGTTATTAGCACTCGGCTTAGGGGTCCTGTGCCTGCGGGGCTTTGAAAGCTTCCTGGCCTCAGCTGAAGAGTTACATGACTGTGTGTGTAGGGAATACCAGGTAACAAGTGTTAGTTTGTAGCTGCATGGGAAAGTTGAAAGTTAATGAGCCTTACCTCATTTGCTATGATCTAGCAATGCACACTTACTGTGGCTCATCCAAGTCCTGTTAATTTGTTGTGCTTCTAAAGTTGGCTACTTGCCTGTGAACTTACAGACACTAGTGAAATCCACAGCATGCCTTATTCTGTGCACCTTCTTTATTTTTTAAAATTATTTTTATTTTTACTAATTTGACATCTGTTGCTAATCAAATGTATATGGTTTTTTAGGTTCCTGTAGGAATCTTTTTTAGTAAGACTTTAAGGCTGGGTCAGCCATGTTCAATGAAAATTATTATTTTTCTTAGATACTCACTGAACCTAGGGGAGGAGTCTTATTATTTTTGTTTTCCCTAATGTTAGAAGTAGCACATGCTTTTTCTACTGGGCATGAATAATAGCTAGTTCCACTACTGCTTAAGTAAAGGAGTCACATTTTGTGGGGAGTACCAGTGTTTCTGGAGCCTGAACGGCAAAGAGAGCGGTCTTAGTCCCTGTGTATTTGCACAACACAGGATTTCCAAGGGCGTTTCTTTTTGTTAACGCTGTTTGCTTGTTCTTTTCAAA
Organism: Tichodroma muraria; assembly: GCA_013390105.1. Classification (NCBI taxonomy): domain Eukaryota; kingdom Metazoa; phylum Chordata; class Aves; order Passeriformes; family Sittidae; genus Tichodroma; species Tichodroma muraria. The sequence goes on along the minus strand of WAAG01070088.1, from coordinate 62,664 downwards.
TGATCAAGAATGGAGGTGTTAGTGAATGAAATCCAGCACAGAATTCACCACCAGCCGCTCGACAATGTGAAGCAGAGGAGCAGGCGAGAGAGAGTTCCTCCCAAGCATGCTGGGAAGGATCAGCTGAAGGGTGACAGGCTTTTAGTATTCTGCCTGAGTGTCAAGTCTGGAAATGGGATTACAAACCAGTGACAACTGTGATGGCTGCTATTATGTGGACACCTGTTCACCCAGTGCTGGACACCGGCTAGTGTCCATATAGGATGTTGAACAGCCACCAGATGGTGATGGCTTTGGGTTGTTATGCATTTTTTCTAGATTTGGTCCAGCAATTCAGACAAGATGCTCTTACCTAGCAAGAGAGTACTAGAAAGGACATATAGCTATAAAAGGATTTCAGATAAAAAGGTTTGCTAATGAACCACAAAGTCACTGTGTGGACTGTATTTAGATTATTGTCACTGAGGTTTAACTATATGCCAAGGTCTAAAGTAGCCACTAAATAAATTGTTCCATCATGCAGTCATTAATATCATTGTGTTACTGCTGCCTTTGTTGGTCTGTTTTACAAGTTGTTTTTTTTTCAAATCTAATGGTAATTTTCTTTCCAAAAGCCTGTGTTAATTTCACTGGACAAAATTTGGACCCTGAGGTGGACCCACCCAGGCAGGGTGGATGGAGATGAGTTGGACTGTGAAAACAGGAGTCTGCTGACTTTTTTCTTCCAGCGTATGGCTTCCTGTTGGTCAATAAGCTGTAGTGTCCAGGGAAGTCCCAGGGTCCAAAAGGGGAAGAAGCCCTTCAAGTGGCCTAGACTTAACAGAACTCCTTCAAAGTCACTGAAGCATGGCCTTGGCTGGCAGAAACTGCTCTGGCTTTATCAGCCTTGTACACCATTATCCTCAGAGATGTAAATCAGCATAAGCTCACTCTGGCCCTGAGAAGGTTTCAGGTCACTGTGAAATCACAATTTTTTTTAAATGGTGAGAAGGTGGTTTATAAGACCCAAAAGATACACTGATGTCTGCTCATAAATCTCTGCTGCTTAGGTATGATGCTCCTGTTATATCTCTCTGTACTTGAAATTGCTCCATTTGGTACTCAGTTCACAGTAATTATTTTAATTTTGATCATTTATTGCCTTCTCAGTCCCATTTCAGATTTTCTTTTGGATTTCTCATGGGTTTATCCTAAATTTGTTACTGCAGTGTCTCTGTTCCTTGGTGTCATGTCATTAGCACATTAAGGTGAATATCTGTTGTGTTTCACTTCCAAACTGTACTAAGGATTTGCTGTACAGGGAAACTTCTTGTATTTATGCTTTAGAACATTTTGCATATCTTCTATCTTGTGGGCTTTCCCCATGATTGTTGTATTCTTCATTTGGATTTCTTTGCATGTAGATGGCATCTTCAATTTTACATTACATCACCAGCTGGTTGCAGAAGGGCATGTCAAACTTAAGAAAATGTTGAGCTGTTGGAACATCACTTAGAAAATCCACACTGAAGTTATCTTTATCTCAGTGTTTTATCTGTTCACCCAGTGTTTTATCCATGTTTTAGAAAGAGTTAACAGCTATACTGGCATGGCTAAAGAGAGTTACTAGCCTGGCTACTAATTATCTTCCCTGGTGGGTCAGACTTTCCAAGAATCAGTTTATTACAATGAGAACTGTCTTTCTCATATCTTTCTTCAATATCTCTCTCTTTCCTTTTTTCCCCTCCTATAATATTTCCTAGGAAAATATTTCAGAGGGTGTGTGAAACCTGCTTTGTTGTTTAAAGATGAATAGTTTTTGAATTTTAGGTGAAAAAAATAGTTGTGAATTTCTCCTTGGGGATTTATTAATGGAAGGTTTTGCCTGTATCACTAAACTGGATATATGAGTGTTATCTGGATAGTTGTTCCTTTTCCTTCGTTGTGTTTCTGTTGGAAAGTGGAGTCCAGCCCCACTGATACTTGGGGTAGTTTTCAGCTGGTGATATATACACAAGGTGTTTGAGCCCATCTCTAGTTCTTGTATCCCTAGTCCGTGTGAATTTCTTGTTTGTGTCTTTGTGTTATCTCCACTTGATAAAGTAAATGGCAGAGAGGAAGTTTTGCTGTTCAGTGGCCATGGTGTTGTTTGGTGGTGCGGTGATGAACGTTCGGGTGATTTTTTTTAGCGTAGAATATGGCTGTTGCTGCACGCTTTCCCATCGATCAGTTGCTTTAGATTTTTCCAGTTTCAATTACTACTCAGTAATTTTAGACTTAGACTGGTGAAATATGTAATTGTAGATGCTGTTTGGGTGCCCTAGTCAATTCTTTCCTTTCCAAACTTAAAAGGCTGACAATTGAATTGTTGCAGTTGTCACTAGAATCACATTTTGAGCTCGCAGGAAGACACCATGCTCATCTCCTTGTAAGACTTAAGTCTTTTGGCTGTCATTGGCAGGTGTCTTTTTGCTCCTTGTGAAGCTGATTTGAAGGTCACTCCTTTCGTCTTCTGTCCTACTGCTGTGGGTGTCAGAACCCCAGGGCTGCCTGGGCTACCTGCATCTGTGACCAGATTTCCCTGCTCGGTTTCTCACCAGGGTGTAGGACCCTGTCAGGGTAGTCCAACCTCAGGTAGACAGAATTGTCTGTCAGGTAACAGAGGATGTCACACTTGTCTAGCACCCTGATTTATTGTTTTGGTTCCCCTGAAGTACTTGGGCTGTTTCACATCCTGACTTTTATTATCTGAGGAATATTATCAGTGACAGATAATTTCTCTGTCATGGAGACAGATTTCAATTCATGCTTTCTTGAGTCTGAGACTGGGTTATTTGATTCTATCTGCCTCCACCCTTTAACTCTTGTAAGCAAAATCTAGAAGCTGCAGGAAGGCTGCTGCCAAAAATCAGCTTTTCAGAACAGAAGTCTTTAGTTTTCTGTGTTGAGCAGTGTGTCAGTTGTAAACTCTTCATGCTGATTTATAAAGCTTTGCGTGGCCTTCGACTGATGAAACTGTCTTGATAACCACCCACCAGTGCTGCCTTCCTGACTGCCTGTGGGACTGGATTTCATTCTGCCACTCACAGAGCATTTCACCATTATTCTTCTGCCTTGTGAAATTCTCTTTCCTTGATAAGAGCTATCATTCCACTGAAGTTTTGTAGAAGAAGCCTGGTCTTTGGTGAAGCTACCTAGCACCAACAGCAAGATTCTTAGCTGTCATTCTGTTACCAGTAATGCAAGTAACATAAAGCAGCAGCTTTACCAAATGGGTCGTGATTGTTTAGAAATGCATTTTTATTGTAATTTTGTAGGACTTTTTTTTTTAAAGAGACAATTAGTGATGCAGTCAAAAAATGTAAGGCCAGGAGTTGACTGCTTGAGCTTTTCATTGTCATGCTGCTGTTTATATACTGTTGTGTGATTGAGCAGTTATGTCAGCTGCCTCAGTTCTCATCTGTAGGATGAAAGGGAGTGTGTATCCTTCTGCATTCACTGCACTAGACATGCTGTAAATGTGCTGTAAGAATTGATCAGACAATAAAATGTTTTGGGCTGAGTAGGGTCTGGTGACTCCTCTAGGAAAGCAAGGTGTGACCCCACTGAAATGTCTTAAGTTGCTCTGATAAAATGAGGCAGAGTAAGGGCCTCCCACATGAAGAAGAGAATCCATTCCAAAAGCAAAGAGGCAATGGTTTAGTGCCAGGTCGTGTTTACTGAGGAGTCCTCAGAGACAGTGTGTAGGGTGTGCCAGTTAGCGAGGTCACATCATGGTGTTTTGCTTTCCGGCTGTTTGTCTGTCAGCAAGACACCATTGTTCTGTTATTGCCTTAATTTCTGTTCTTTCAACCAGCATGGACATTTTAATAACAAGCTGTTGCTTAAGGAGAGTCTATATAAAATATAAGTAAACCACTGTTTTAGAAGCAGTGAGGAACTCCTTTGGCTACTAGGAATTCCAGATTATTTATGTTAAGAAAACTTACATATGTAAACTTTTCCATTTAGGCTACAAAACCAGTTATGCTAAAATGAGCGGCATGGTGAGATGGGGGCTTAGAGTTTGTTTGTGTTTGTCACAGCAATTGTATTTGCAACATGGTAGGGGCATGAATGAGACTAAGGATTGGGTGAAGACTGATAACTGCACAACCACCCCCAAAAAAAACCCTCCCAAAACACAGCCAAAACTGAATTGCATGCATGGAGTGAGAAGATGTCCTTTGGTTATTGTTTTATTCTGTCGTCCTGAACTGTTCCTCCATGGCTGCTCAGGTAGCTGGGTGTTGAGAGAGAGATCCAGACCATTTACAGAATGTTTTTCTCTTTTAGGCTTTTTCTTGTTCTCAGCATTTTTTTCTGCTTTTCCTTCAATGTGTTGGAAGGAGCAAGTTTGTTTATGAAAATCTGGTTGTCCAGACCAGGACACTTCCTCTAAGTGTGCTTGGTTTTTATTATCAAAACAGAAACTAGACAAAAAGAGGGTTTGTTGATATTTTTTTTTCTGAAAAAGAATTATGTATTGTTTTCCTAAGGTAAATTCTCTATTTTCCCTTACCAAATGAGAATCTTTAACTCCACAGAGAAGAGTATTGATTTGTCTCCTACAGTGAAATTGCTGAAGCATACAGGAAATGCAATGTTTGCGGTGCTTAAAAAAAAATCGCTTAATTATTCCCTTTCTCCCTGCTTATTCCAGTAACTTAAGGTACAAATTAAAAGATGGGCTGTTAACAGGCATTGTTCTTCTTCAGATCATGCCAGTTCAGAGGTAGGCATGCAACTCAGTCCCTCAAGAGAGAGCTTTTAAGCTGTGTATGTGTGCTGCGGGGACTGTGGGACTTCGAGTAACCTGTGAAAAGTAGAAGGTGTTCCTCTTCATGGCAGGGAGTTGGAGTGATGCCTGAAGATTTTTAGCTTTTTCATATATTTGTAGCTTTCTAGATTTATAATATATAGTTGTATAGTTTCCAGCACTTTCATACCCTTTCTCACACTTTAGGACGGTGGCTAACCCTTTCTCACACATTATGTCACACTCCTGAATTTCTATTTAGTCTTATTTTCAAGAAAAGAATTTCTAATAGGGACATCTTAATTTGCACCAGAACTTAGGAAACATAACAAGAAATAGGGCAAAGAACCTCCTGGAGAGACTCCAAGGGGCAGGCCCAAGGGCAGGTCACTAGGACAACCATTCTCCATTGGATGTACTTGCTAGATATACTAATTAATTAAACTTCTAAAAATGTTGATAATCTGATACCATGGGTATACATATCTATGTTTTGTGCACCAAAAATTTTCATTTTCATTCTTAAATGAAAGCTTTCATTTAAGAACTGCTCTTTGTTATCAGCTCTAATACTGCTTGGAAAGTTTCTTCCAATTCTAGGCAACAGGAGCAAGATGATCTTCAAGGTTCATTTCAACCCAAACTATTCCAAGATTCTGTATATTCAGTACCATACTTCCTGCAAGCACAGAACAGGCTGCCTTGAGAGTTGCTGGTCTCTCTTGGCTTCCAGCTCTTCCTAAGCTCAGAGTTCAGCAGTAAACAGGAGATGATGCCTTCAGAGCAGAACTAAGTCCCTGTTCTCTGCAGGGCTGTTGCTGCTGGCTGACAGCCCCCAGGACTCCAGTGCTCCACATGAGCTGGGCACCGAGTCTCTGACAAAAATTCTACTTTCAACTCCTTGATGCTGCAAAGAGATGAGAGAAGAGGAAAAAAGCCCTCAGAGTTTACTCCCAGGTGGAGAGTGCCGGTGCCACTGAGCTCAGAGCCCTAGTATCACAGGGCTTTTTATTTTATTCTCCGCTTAAAATGCGATGTGCAGATACATGAAAATGGGATGTCAGAAGCCAAAAATATATTATTGGGTCTGGCCTTTCATTTCAGTGTACTATATTGATGTTGCAAACAGATTTCACATTCATGAGATAATAATGATGACCCTGAACTTCATTTAAAGTTATGAATATATCCCAATAGGAATCCTCGAAGCTAATACCCAAGTTTAGGTTTTCAGTAAGTTGTTTAAGTACTTGTAGAAGATGACTGTGAATTCAAATGCCTCAAATAACCTCCCTGTCAAAAGTGTGGAAAGGCACCTTCTAAAAAGTCCTCTAACTCCCAGGCAGACTTTCTGCAGTCCTCAAATCGCTGCTTCCCTGGAGCTGGGTACCTCTGTCCTTAGTGCCACACATCCAGGCATTGCCAGAGCAGTTCTGCAGAGGGCGAGCCAGGCAAAGCCCTGGGGAAGTTACCAGGTGCCATGGCAGCTGGGGAGACAATGGCAGACTGCAACCTGCACTGTAGATAATGGAAAACTAAGGCCCTGGCAAAGTCTGAGGAAATGGAATAAGCCCCTTGTTGTGTCCCTTGAATGCAGGTCACCCCATTCACCAACAGAACATTAATTTTAGATGCATACATCATCATGGACCATCAAGGTGACTGGCTTCTATGTGATGCCTTTTATACTACTGGTGCAAATGACCACTACTTCTTTAAATTATAAAATCTGAAGAATTCTCAGTAAGAGAGCATTCACATTCCCACTGGCTTTGGTAAGAGTTTGCCTGAAGCACAGGAAAGGTGACCATGCCAGGGCCTTGCTTCTCTTAGGCACTTTCAGTCTCTTTGGCCCTGCTCAACCAAGTAAACATCTTAGGTTTGTTTTTCCCTCTTCTTTTTTTCCCTTTAATTTTCTTTTTCTTTACACCAGACTGTTTCTCATAGTACCAGTGGGCTACTCTTGATAGTCAACTATTTCCACCACTGCTCAGTTCCTGTAATCTGTAGATTTTTGTTGGCAAGGTGAAGTCCTTCTATGGAGGAAGTAATAGGAGAACTAGGCCTGCAACCCATGCTATGGACCTGTTCCTTCAAAAATATAGGTTCCTCTTTAAAAATTCCATATATGTTTTGGATATATTGAATCTAGGGAAGTACCATTTCCTTTCCTTTATTGCATATCCATTGTATTGTTGAATATAAGGAAAATGTAATAGAATTGTCACACAAAAGAGGTGAAAAGGATAAAATAACACCCTTGGTTGCTTTTAAGCTCCTCATTCTGACTAGAAGGAGGGTCCTGGTTGGGGAGTTTTTTTGAGCTGATCTGTTTAGAGCTGTTCAGCTGCTGCATTTCAGTGGGCCTGATTTGCAAGATTATGTGTTCAAAATTGGAAAGACCAGCAGTGATAGACTCCACATGTAGAAGGACCTACATTTAGTTTTAAAATTAAAATTTTAGATCTACAGAAATGTAAAGCAATTGGGAGAAAGAATAGGGTCAGTAAGACTGGCTCTGCAGTTACTTCATTAGGGGATGGGTAGAGAGGAGGGAGACATACCTTACATATGAGAAAATTATGCTTTCCCTGGTGGATGCTCAGAGCTCTTTTTAACAGTGGCAGAAAGGAAAATATCTGATGCCAGTTGCATGGGAGGGTTGCAGGCTGTATATTCCCTGTGGAATGATCTACACGAAATCTCTTATGTTTCTCTGAACAGCAGCTTGAAATAATCAGTAATCTCTCAGCACAAGCCTCCTGTGTTTCATAGAGGAACTAAGATCTGCAAAATATGTATTTTTTCTGTCTTAACACCTTCCTCTGCTATTCCTTTCCCTGTTCTATAAGAAACTTACTCAGAAGTAGCTGAGATACAAGCTCCTGCTTCTGGAGGTTGAATAATGGTGCAGACAGTGTCTTACTGCAAGCCTTAGGTTTTTTGCTAATAGATAGCAGGAGAAAAAGTAGATGAAGGTAAACTCATTTGTCCTTTCTGCATAACCTTATCTCTGGCTTTCCTCCTTTCCCATCTTTTTCCTTCTTACACATCACATTTTGCATCTGTATTGTTTCAAGCACAGAATCCATGCTTTACGACTTGCATTAAATACAAGCTTTATTGAGATTGTCTGCTGCTGCTGCTGTCTGTAGGCTCTAATTAAGCTCCTATATTAAAAATGCAATATGCTGAGCTCTCGAGCTGCTTTCAGTGGAATGCAGGGCACCAGCACCTGTTGCTGCCATCCCTGGAGGAGCCAGCACTGGTGCAGAGCAGACCCTCTGCAAGCAGGGGCAGAGAACATCCTCTCAGCCATCCTTCCTATCACTCTCTCCTCCTCTCTCTCACGGGTGCACACACACGTCGCCAGATCGTTTTGCTGTCTGCTGCTTCTGCTTTCTGTTGCTAAGTGAACAGCTCCAGCTCACACGCAGAGCAGAGCCAATAGCATCCTGACCTCTGAAGGCTGCTAAAAGCTGAAGAAAGGGAATCTAACAGTGCCATCTTTTCTTTGCTCTCTTCTCACCCCCCTTTCACAGAGAAGTGGGGAGGGCAGAGGGAGAATACAAGATGGTGGAGATAATTCATAATAGCCACTCATGTTCTGGTGTTACACGCAGTAATACCTGGGGAAAGAAATAGAATATTATGCTCCTTTGTATTTATACGCACACAGAGGCAAACATGTTTTTCCTTGTGCTGTGAGCTCCAAGCTGTGATTAGGAAATGAATTAATGCTATGAAGTTATTTTGCTGTGCTCTTTGCAGCTGTTAATCTTCTACTAATCACTGACACTGGAATATATTGTAAGGCTCATCTTTCCCTCAGCCAGAGAAACACTGAGCATTTGCTTCAGCCTTCCTATCACTAGTCATTTATCACCTTATAGCTATTGTTTCCCTGCTCTCCTTCAGGAGTATTTGGGAAGAGGGAGTTGCTCAGCACACTGCAGACACTTGTGTGATGGCTGTAGTCCCAGTAAGCACACAGCCACATGGTGAGTAGCTATAGAATATATATATAATATAAAAATATATTTTTTTCTAGCTATAAAATGGCCTATAAAATTGGCCATTTTATAGTCATATTTTGTTAAAAAGAAATTTGTTTAGGTTCCCCTCTCACAAATGCAGTACAGGATTTTTGTGATTCAAGTGGTAAAAGAAAGCATGTGTTTGGTAGCTTAATGTTCAGTGGGAACCTAGCATAGGTTGTTTTGTAATATGAAGGTTTTCCTGTTTAAAGATATTTGCATCTTGAGCACAAGTTTTTAGGCACAGCAAAGAAATGAGTGAATTTTATCTGTAAACCATCAGTGCCAGTGACAGAAAGTACTTGTCCAGCCCTACAGCTGGATTAAGTCTGCCGGTGTTATGTGAGGAATATAGCACACACCTTGCCTCTGAGCAGCAGTGTGAATGATTGCAGTTAGTTCTGGATCTGGAAGGAAAAGACATAATCTTTCTAAGTGTAAATGAGAGCAGCATGTCCAATATTATTGTTTGCATGTCACAACCACCAAGTTTTCCCAGCTGCAAACCTCAAGGCAAATGGTGGCTCAATGAAAGGTATCTACGGAGAGACAGTGGTTGATGGTATGAAATGCCCCTCAGAACTGGTGGCTGGACCTGATGAGCAGGGTGAATTTGTGAAACTCAAATGCACCATTAAAGAAATTAGATTTTTTAGAAAAATTTTACTCATAAATGACAATTGATCCACTTAAGCCACATCATAATTGTTAACAGTTGATTTATGCCTCTGAGCAGTAACAGTGAAGGATTTCCTGTGATAATCTAAAAGCATCAGCACAGACCTCTGTCTTCTCCAGCTGCCACCAGAAGATGATGAGCAGTGAATGTTAGGTTGTTCAATGTAACCCACACGTTGCAGGGAATATAATAAATCACACAGGTTGGACCAAAGGAAAGCTGCGCTCTCCCTGTGGTGCTGGAGTGGCTCTGCTGCAGCTTTTCCTCCTGCAGTGGAGAACTGAGGGCAGGATGGTGTTTGGGGAAGGTGTCAATGTCCAGGCAAGGATTTGGGGGCAAAGATTGTTCTGTCTGCTAGGGAAGAGCAGCCTGAAATTGGAATGAATCTGAGCAATGCAATAGTTTAACATGGGGTAAGGAGCGCTTCGCTGGACATGCCTTGAAACAAAAGGTTGCTCTGCTTTTATAGTCAGGTACCGTGTCAGTCACTCATGTCATTGGCTGTGACATGTCACAACTGCCAGTATGCCACCGAGCACGGACACAATACCAGTCCTTTCAAGCCAGCAGAACCCAGCTGTATGTGGCAATCTTGGTTAGTGCTTTGTAGGGCGAATCCTATGCTTGCCTCCTTAGCCTGGCTGATGACTGTAAAAGAGTGATAGAACTTGGAAGAGCTTGCCACAGTCAATAATTTTGCATTGTACAATGAAATATAATGTTACAGTTGTCACTTTTAACTAACAGATGACACATTGTCAATCTGCAATCAATTGAATTTAATTTTCAGTTTTGAACTCCCTTTGCATTATTACCAGATTAACTGTCCTTACATTAAAAATAAAAAAAAATTGCATAAAAGCATGGAATTATGCTTGATAAAAAAATTGTTCTGATCCATAGGTTTCAAGAAAACTGAACAACTCAGGGTGAAATCTCATTTGTGTCTCTGCTCTGCTCTGCTCATCTTTCTTCCTTCATGCAAAGTCTCAGCAGATTGTGAAGGGTGCAACAGGTACCTGACCCTGTAGTCAAGGTTGGGGAAGTCCTGTTCCATAAGGGGTCACTTTTCCTCGTGCAGTTTGGCAGCTGAGCTCAACCAGTCTATTTGCAGCCCTGTTCCTCCTCTGGCTGCTCCTGCCTGCTCCCTGCTGCCCCTGCCTGGATGGTGCTGCTTGAGCTGGTGCAGGGCAGGCACCTGGTACCTGTCACCTTCTGCAGATTTTTTTTAATTCTCTGGTACAAAATTCACTGCATACAAATCCATTTGTCTATCTCAGCTGTTGTGTTGAGTGGTGTTCCCAGTGTGCTTATTGCCACGGGATCGAAGCACTTTTTAATACGTTCCATCTGAAATTTGCCATGTGTTTCAAGCTTAACAAAGCTCCAGTGAGAGGGAGGCCTGGACTGAGGAAGAAATGACACTTTGGAAGAGCAGTTAAAGAAGAAAAATATATTCAGAAAATATATTCAATTCTGGTTGTTACATTATTCCTTCCTTCTCCACAGAGGATTTATACAAATGAAATTTTGGTATGCAAACTAAGGCTGACTTTTGTCAGTTCCATTTATCCTCTGAACCTGGAGATTATTGATTGCTCTGTCACTTCCCATAACTGCACCATTCACTAATCTCCTCTGCCTTTCCCCTCTTTTTCTGCCCCCACACAGCTCACTCAGGCTTTGTCTGTGTTAGGCAATCTTGCAGTGTAAATAAATTGATGTATCAGTAGCTGCACCATTATAGACTTCTCTTACAAGCACCCTTCTGGCACAACAGGAAACTCAAATTGTTTATTTCTTTTGGCAATTAAATCCAGTTAGGCTAACCTGGACTACAGCCTTGCAGTGTGCCCATTTAATGATTTTTCACTGGTGTAACTGAATCTATTCACGTGCCAGTGTAGTTTTTTCTCTTTGTGTTGCACAGACCGGTAGTAGAGATGTGGGGTTTGAACCTCCTCGTCAGATGGTTTGGTTGGTCACCTCAGGTTGCTGGCAGGTGGCAGTGCCCTCACAGTGTTTTAGGGACAGCTCGTGGCTGGTGGCACAGCTCTGGGTGTGGTGATCCTCAAATCCCCCCCTTGCTGGTTCACAGCCCAGCTGTGTGTACGCAGTTACCCCTTTGCTTTATGTTGCGACATGAAGGACTTTGGGGTGTGATCCCATTGAGGTCTGGGTTTACCTTTGCACATGTGCACTTGTTCACACAGAAAACACACTCTGTACCAAAAATCTCGTGGAGAAGAACAAATATTGACTTTCCCTTGCTTTGCACGTTACACAGGTGGTTGTTTCTGACCTGCCAGGTTGGAAGTTAAGCCACCTTCTGTAGAGTCAGAAGAATATACTTAAGGAGAAAGTGGAGAAACAGGCTGACTTAGTTTTGCCTTCCTGATGTTCAAAACCACACTGTACAAGGGAGAACCTTATCATTTTGTAACTGCTGCTCCTAATTGCTTGAATTTATATAATTCTTCTTGTCTGGAGATCTCCAAATGCTTTAAAAACTATCCTTGGTTCAGGAGAGTTAATTTCAAGATACAAAATAAGTGTATGTATTAGAAAGTAATATAAAATCATCTGTGGATCTTAAAATATTTAACAACATAAAATGGATCATTCCTCTCTGATTTTACACAACTGTGTAGAATTCATATGGTGTCATACACTTGCTATTAATCATACAGATAGAACTGTCATCTTTGTGGGCTTCGCTGGAATTGCTAAGGTGCCCTCTGCAGAAGATACTGTGGCTAATGTTCTCATTACCAACTAATTGGCTAAAGAGAATTCTCTCACATTGCATTTAGTCTGATGGATATTTTCTATCACCTGATGGGTGGAATGGACAGCCAAACCAATTATCACAGCAAAGAGTTCTATATACCTGAAAATTTCAGGCAGAGACAAAAGATCCTTGTAAGATTATGTCTAGTCAGTGCCTGCTGAGATTTTGTTAAACTGTTAAATGGGTTTGGGTTCTTTGGTAAAAGCACAATTCAGAATACCTTGAAACTTCTGTAAACTGGGCAGCCCCTGTGCTGATTTTGGGTTGTGGTGTTAGTGCTTTGACCTTAAGTGGGTGTGGAGGGCTAAAAAAAATGGAGGCATCCTGAGGTGTTAACAGACAGTATTCTGGTGACTTTATACCTGAATGAGCCTTGTGATTCAGAAGTGCTGGGGTTTGTGCTATTTACATAGTAACCCTCAGACGCAGGCATTATTCAAATTCTTTTTGTGCTTATTTTCCTTTCATGTAGCTCTAACAAATTTGAAGGAATGTTTGTGCTGTAATTGAGATGGAAAGTTGTTTGGTTCTTTTCTTTGTAGTTAACGCTTTAATTTATGAGATCTTTGTTTGAAATGCAAAGATAATTTTCTGGAGTAAGGGAGAACAGTACAATTCTCTTGCAGGCCTAGCTTTCAGTGCTTTGGGAACATTCTGTTTTCCAGCATCGGTGGCAAAGCTAAAATTCCTTCTCTCTCAGCCTGAGAAGCTACCATGGGCACAGGACCATAGCCTGTCTGCCCTGTGGCCAGTCTTTGTACCTCAGCACCCAGAGCTCTTTGTTTGTGAATCCTTCTGTTATCAGTGACTGGACTGATAAAGGAAAGGAGAGATGTGCTATGCAGTTGAATTTCGATGAAGAAGGCTGAGGAGAGCATGAGAACTGATAAGAATCAATGACCAGGACAGAAGGTGGCAGGAAGGCCAGAGGCCCTGTGTGGGGCTGGGAGTAGAAGCCATGTGGGGTTAGTTACTCTCTTCTCCTTATCCTATCCTCTCCAGCCCCAGCACTGTTCCCCCAGCCCTTCACTTCATGGTGTGTCACCATGCAGAGCTGCCTTCCTCCATCACAGCAGAAGCAAAATGCCCATCAGCCCCTCCTTAGTGTTCAGGTATATGGTGAGGACTGGAAGCAGAGATCTGCCCCACTGATACTGTCCTCACCATGGATTCTGGAAAAACATGATCTTAGAGAGTTGGCTAGTTATCTCACTTTTAGTAATGCATTCCTTTTTTTTTTTTAAAGTCAGATCATTTGTAGCAGAATCATTTTAAATAAGATTTCCTTCCTTCATTAAAACCATAATGAGAACCAGAAGAAAAGAAATTTCTCAGATAAGGGCAGGTGACACAGGAGAATGTAGATTCCTTTTCATATACAAAACGAAAAGTGTGTGTGCTGTGTTCCTTTTTTGTTCTTTACCGCGTATTCTGCCTCCTTAATAGAGGGGACTGCACAGTTCAGGAGTTTGGGCTCTGTCCCCCAGGAGGCTGTAATCCAAATGGATGAAGGGAGAAGGGCAGTAGGGAGAAGGGCAGAGGAAAAGGAGAGAGTTTCCATGAGAAAATCACATGTCTGTGTGCATGCGAGTGCATGGATTGCAGCTTCTCCAAGTGGTTTGTTATTGAGGGGGTATAAGCCAGTGCTCTTAAAGAGCACTTAAAGAGGAACGAGTGGAGCTGAGGGAAAATGCATTGGAGCATTGAATCGTCTTTAAATCTCATCATGTACTTCAGCTCTGCGTGGCTGGTCCACAGATTGTATCTTTGGGCTGCTGCAGTAGTGAGGTAAGAGAAGCACTGGGCACTGCTGAAATACATCTAATTTGAAAAAGGCAAGTTTTAAGTTAAGCATTTCTTTCATCCTTGCTTCTTATTGACTAACAAGGATGATGGAAGGTGAAAGTGTTCTGGCTCTGCTTCTTGGGTAGCAGCAGCTCTGTAGAGAGTCTGCACCCTCCTACACACTGGGAAAAGCCAGAGAACATGTAACTCAACATGACACAAGGGCTTGTTTGTATTACTGAATGTGTCCTCTTGCATTAGTATGTAGATTAATCGAGAGCCAGTCTAGGAAACATCAGGAATGTGCATGCTAAGTGTTAGCGCTTTGTTGTTTAATGAATACTCCAAATAAAGTGGACCAAAGGGGTAAGTGCAGTTAGTATCTCCAAGAACAACAAAGTGCTGGTATATTGTGGTGACAAACCACTTAAAAATGCAGCAAGCCTCGTCTCTTAATTCCTTAAGCAGTTCACTCCCTTGCATAGACGGGCTTTGTTTTATGCTTCAAAGTTCATTTCAGTTCATTCTTGAATATAATGCAGCTCCTCATAGGCTCCTCAAAATAAATACATCAGGATAAAACTTCAATGATAAAATAGGCACTATTCTGATCAGAATTAGACCAAAGCGTTTGCTGTCAAGCTCAAGTGGGGGAAATTTGGTGTTAAACTTTATTGGTTCTATTAACATTTTAATGAAGAGACTTCCCAGGCATTCCCTAAAGGTAAAGAAATGAGCTGTCTCTTAAAAACTATATTTTATTGAGAGATGCAACCTAAGATGCAGTAAGTGCACTCCTGGGAAAGGAAAAGGACAGTTTGGGCCAAGGCTAAAATCACAGTCAGCAAAGGAGCATACATTTGCTTCTTTCACCTGCTAATAATGTGTGATTTTCCACATGATGGCCATAATCAGTTTGAAGTGAGGTTTTATTTGGCATGAACATCTGCTTCTCATTGTTCTGGGTGAGCCATCCCAACTTTTTTTCTCTTAAAAAATATAATTGTATTTTAAAAATTTGATTGTAAGTCTCTGTCCACCCCACCTGGATTCTAGCATATGCAGTCCTTGATTGTAGAAAGAATTATGGTGCATGTGAGAAGTTATTCAAGATTTCTTGGCTTAAGTCTTCTGGGGGATCTCAACGTGAGAACTGCCCAAATGTCAGGATGATGGTGCTCCCTTCAGATAAAGCAACTGAGGCTGAGTTACTTTTGACTGCACAATCTCTGCTTGCCCTGATGCAGGTTTATTTTCCACTTCGTGTGTGTCTTGTAATTTTTAGGTATGTGTATTTTCTGTCAGTGTTAATTAAAAAATTATAGTTAGTCAAACAGGTAATGATGTCCTCTTCGAGACATTTGGGCTCTGATTCAGTCCTGTGAACTTTGCCGTTCGTTTCATCATGTCTAGGTTGCACTGGATGTAGTTTTCATTATAAAATAAGTGTGTTGATGACTTGATTTTTGATAGGGCCACACAAACTGAATATCTGTAGGACCTGCCAGAGCTGTACAATGTGGTTCTGTGCTCTTGGCACCTGTGCCATATACTGAGTGTTTCTGGAACCATGTGAATATGCCCATCCTTGGGATGCACAGCTCACATCTTCAGTAATATCAGAATGAGAAAATATCCTCCTTGATTATTTAGTCAAATCAAGTGGAAAAAGACCCAACAGAAGTGGGCGTGCAGAGAGCTAGAACATACTAGCACTGAAAATTACTTAAATAATTACCTCTTCCAGAATATTTATGTAATAATTAGATTACCCACCCTTCACGTTTGCAGTCAGATTTGATGTCCTCTTCTCCAGCACAAATTCACAACAGCATTCTTAACTACAAGACAAGCTCCTTGGGCTTTTGGTTTCAGTTCTCTTTCATCTAGTATGGCTCTGCACAGCTGTCAGCAGTGGAGGTCCCGCTTCTGGACACTTGTTCCTGCCGCCTTCTCGTGTCAGCAGCAAATATCCTACAGCCACAACATAAGCAGACTTGTAGGGCTTATCTAGCAGAAAATAAATTCAGACTCCTGCCATACTTGTACCTACATGGTGTTATGATATGTTAAAGTAGCTGTATGCTGGCACCTGAATACTGTGAAAACAGAGCTATATCTGGGTCCTAGGCTCTGTTTTGGGAAACCTAATTAAAGATTGGCATCACGTTCCCAAAATAAACCCCTGATGACAAATTGTCTTCCCCAGATAGCTGTCCATCTGAATTACAAAAAAGTGTGGGTGATGGGATATGTAAATCAAACCTGTGTAATCACAGGGCGTTCTTATTTTGCTTTCTCCATAATTTAATAATAGCATGTTTTGAGAGGTAGACAAGGCCAGATTGAATGGGGTTTTCAGCAGCCTGGTCTAGGGGAAGGTATCCCTGCCCCTGGCAGGGGGATTGGAATGAAATGATCTCTCCTGATCCAAACCATTCTGTGACTCTATGTGTTTCCTTGTAGGCAAGAGAATGCATAGCTGCAGAAGACTATAATCAAAAAAGCAGATTATTAGCAAGCCTTCAAATTCAGGGAAAGGGTGACAAGGTAACTGAACTTGCAAAGATCTTTCCAGTCGTAAGACACCAAGTGAAATGCGCTGTCATGAGTTGAAAAAAGGATGTTTTATTGATGTCTTGGTTTGAAAGACAGGTGTTTGCCAAGGAAGGCAGGAACCTCCCTTGGAATAGAAAAAATATGACCCCCTACCTTTCAAATCATTATAACTTTGAAATTACGGGCCTTCCAGGCACAGATACAGGAAAAGGAGGAACGTTTCTTTGCTAGACTGTATAAATGTGTGTCTAACAAGGCCAGGGAGCCCCAGCAGCAGCAGCAGCAGCAGCGCCCGGGGCAGAGCAGCGCCCCGAGCCCACCGCAGCCTCCTGGCGGCTGCCGGGCACTTTCCCCTCGGCGCAGTTCCAGGCACGGCCAGCAGGGGCGCTGGTGGNGGCTTTCCTTTGCCAACCCACGGGAAGGAGCCGGTCCCTGTGCCCCTCCGGTGGTGTAAGGCACTACAACAGGACCCTCGGAGCAGCAGAGGGTGGGAACAGCAGAGGCGAGAGCACCTGGGATGGCAAACAAAGAGCAGCAAAGACTCCTAGGCCGTGCCAGGAGCCGCGGGGGCGGAGCAGACGTGGGATGTTGGGTTAAAGTGCGGCACAAGCCCAAAGCAGCGGCAGAAAGCGGCAGGGCCGGGCAGCGGCTGCCAGGCTCCCACAGGCAGCCGGGAGATGATCCCTCTGGGGGGTCGGGGGTCTGGGTCCGGGTTTTCCCCTGGGGCACCCGAGCAGATGGTGAGGGTCCTTCCCGGTGAGGTCGGGAGTTGAAAAGGTCCCAGCTCAGCGGCTGCTCTTACGAGCAAAGGCTCACCCGCAGTAGGAGAAGCAGTGGAGGACAGAACTCCGCAGTGGCAGCGAATTCTCCCCACAGCAGCAGCAGCCTGGCACCAAGACCACGAGATCTTCCCTCTGATCCCGAGAGTGAGAGCGAGGAGGGCCGAGCCCAGCCCCTCGCCCCACGGCCAAGATCTCGAGGTATCTCTGCACTTCCAAAGAGAATCCCCCCAGCTAAGGGACGGTAGCAAACTGCACCCTTCCCTTTCCTCCTCCTACCAGCCACATCTTTCGTCTCTTACGTAACATCATTATCATTTCTTAGGCAACAAAGGAGAGAAAATTCCCCGAGAGAAAAGAAAAAAAATCCTAACCTCCAACAATTGACCAGGCAGAAATGGTAGTAAGTAAATAGAAAATGAGGACAGAGTTGTAGGACAGGCACCCCTCTAACAATACAGCCTGATACCTCAACAGAGTTAAAGCAGCATTTACAACTCAAAGTGGATACAAAGGAGATTAAAAGTGGTTTTAATTTGTGGTTACAGTGGAGCAAACCTTAGAATCCAGACAAGGTCCTGAAAGCCAGGTCAGAGTCAAGATTTGAGCATGATCTTGGCAATAGGACAAAAAGCACGGGTAGATCTTCAAAGTAGACTGCCGTGAGATGAAGCAGAAAGAAAGACAGGGCTTATGGTGCAACCATCAACTTTTATAATTAGTTTTAATGCATTTTTTTTGGTAAAAAGTCATCAGTCATCTGATAAAAGGATTTATTGCTGTTCCTTGTGTGAAGAATGATAAAAAATAAGTGATAGCAGGGAATATCTGTGGAGGCTTCTGCCCAACCATTCCAAACAACTTCTGTTGCTGTAACAATTTAATTGGAAAAAAAGTAAAAGTTTGTCCTAGAAAAGATTTTACTTTGCATGTGGCTTAAATCTTTCTCTGCACAGGCAGGGAAGTTATATATGGTGAGAGTGAATATTTAGACTACCATTACCTCTCTTGCAAACTAAAATATACAGTAGTAAATCAGCACCTTTAAAGGACCTGTGCTTGTGCTTGCTCAGTGAGGGCTGCTTGATCTTGAAAAATGTATCTCACCTCTTAAAGAGTCACAGAATTGTTAAAGTAGGAAAAGACCTCTGAGGTCGTTGAGTCCAACATTAACCCAGCCACTGCCAAGCCCACCACTAAACCATGTCCCAAGTGCCAGATCTATACATCTTTTACATACATCCAGGCATGGTGACTCCACCAGTCACTGAGCAACCTGTTCTGGTGCCTGACCCCCCTTTCAGTAAGAAATGTTCCCTAATGTTCAATCTAAATCTCCCCTGGAATGACCTAAGGCTGTTTCCTCTTGTCCTGTTTGCTCATTAACTGGGAGAAGAGACTGACCCCCACATGGCCACAACCTCCTTTAAGGGAGTTGTAGAGAGTGCTAAGGTATCCTCTGATCCTCCCTTTCTCCAGACTAAACACCCCCAGCTCCTTCAGCCACTCCTTACTGGACTTGTGCTCCAGACCCTCCCCCACCTCCATTGCCCTTCTCTGGACACACTGCAGCACCTCAGTGTCCTTCCTGAATTGAGGGGCCCAGAACTGGACACAGGACTTGGGGTGCAGCTTCACCAGTGCTGAGTACAGGGGGGCAATCCCTGCCTTGGTCCTGCTGGCTGATCCAGGCCAGGATGTCACTGGCCTTCTTGGCCACCTGGGCACAGCTGGCTCATGTCCAGCTGCTGTTGACCAGCAGCCCAAGGTGCTTTTCTGCTGGGCAGTTTTCCAGCCACTCTGCCCCAGCCTGTGTTGCTGCCTGGGGTTGTTGCAGCCCAAGGGCAGGACCCGACACTTGGCCTTGTTGAACCTCACACGATTGGCCTTGTCCCATTGATCCAGCCTGTCCAGATCCCTCTGCAGAGCCTTCCTGCCCTCCAGCAGATCAACGCTCTCACCTAGCTTGACACTGTCTGCAAAATGACTGAGGGTGCACTTGATTCCTTTGTCTAGTTAATTTATAAAGGTATTAAACTGGCCCAAAAACTGAGCCCTGGGGAATCCCTACTGGTAACTGGCTTCCAGGTGGATTTATCTCCATTCATCTCTTTGGGTTTGGCACCCAGCTGTTTTTAACTCAGTGAAGAGTGCACTGCCCTAGCTGTGAGCAGCCCATTTCTCCAGGAGAATGCAGTGGGAAACAGTGTCAAAGGCTTTACTGAAGTCTGGGTAAACAACATCCACAGCCTCTCCTTCACCTACCTCATGCCTGCATTTCCTTTGTCTGAAGACAAAGTTCGTGGTTTGTAAAGCTCCCTGCTTTTATGGGAATGGGATAGTGTTTCCAGCAGTCATGAGCAAGAAAAGGAAGCCTGGTTGTACCAGCAACAGAGAGAGAGAATGACCAGAATAACAAATCCCTGAGCACAAGGGATGCATAGATGGGAGAATGGAAGGCTAAAAGACCAAAATGCTGGTCTTTTACCAGCACTGTATGCTGACTTGGGGTGAGCCCTCCAAATGTGCAGTGTGGCCAGCTTTGGGGCTGCGAGGGCAGGGGCTGGGAAGCTCTTGCTCTCTCTGGGTGAGGAACACCTATCCCTGGGCTGCAGATATCACCTCCAGTGCTCCTCACAGCTGAGGAAGCAAGAGGCAAAGTGACAGAAAAGAGGAGAGTGGAGCAGATAGTGTTAGGAGCTGTAAGAAAGAGCTTCACAAAAGGACAAATGGAAGAGAAGGGGGGAAGAGGAGTAAGGAATAACAGAGTCTTATCAAGCAGGTTAAACAAGCCTTTTTAATGTCACTTCTTCCTCTGAGCATCTGTAGACCAAACAGAATAGGGCAGGAAAAAGCTCCCTCAAAGAGGAGATAGAAGAGAAAAGGATGCTTTATGCAACTTATGCTGTTCAAAGGAAATAGAAATTCTGGGTTAAAACCCAAATCTATTGCAAAAGAGGTATTTAGATTAATTTATCTCTAATATACAGGAAAAATAAATTGGTGGTTTGCTTATTGCATTTTGTGAGGAACGTGCACAACTGTTGGGCTAATGTAAAAATGGCATTTCAGTAATAATTATGGATATCTTGCTTCGACTCATTTAGAAACGTTATTGAAGTGATAGATGTAGTGCTTATAAATAGTTTAGGTTTGCTAATGTAATAATGAGCAGTTCTCTCATTCTCTCTAGGTTTTTTCCTTTCCTACATGCTTTTTGCTTCCGAAGCCTTGAAGCCTGGTGGAGTTCTTTTGTTGTTGTTGTGTTTTTTGGTTTTGTTTTGGTTTTTTTTAAATAACTCATTTCCCTTCCCTGCTGCTGACCAAGAGCATTCCCAGGGGCTGCTTCGACACACTTTTATGGTCTTGTGTGCCCTGGGGGCCCTGTCCCTGTTCTCTTTGGGAGTCCTGGGTAGGTGTACACAAACAACATCGAGTTGTAACAGGCTGGGGAAGGTGGGTGAGTGGAAGTGCAGCTGGCTGAGGGGCTCCTCGCTGGTAGTGAACCAGCAGGAGGGAATGAAGACTGGGGAGAGGGAGAGAAGGGGCTAGGGGAGGCCATGCAATGTATCATGGATTAGTAAAATGAGTGTAGCAAATCTCGATAGTGAGAGAGAGAAGATAGTGGTGATGAATGGCGAGAGATAAGAAATAAAAAGGAATAATTTCATCATGTGCACTTAAGTACTAATGAAGTCCAGGGAAGGAGGAGGAGCTAGGAGTGAGAAACTATGGGTACAGCAGTGCTGTACTCCTCTGCAAAAGATCCTCTTCAGACAGATGACTTCCCATGTGCAAGCACTGCCACTCAGCTCTCCCCAGATTTTTGGAAACTCCAAGTTCTTTGCACATGCAAAGTAAGGGTAAATGAGTACTGAAGGAGTGTGAGACCAGCTGAAGGAAGAAGGCATTATACAGGCTGAGGAACTGCTAGAAAAGACTGCTTTGGGAGCTGTCCCCAGCATTACCTAAAGGGCTGTCTGGACCTGAACATCTGAAGATTTTGTTAGTGTTTTCCTGGTGGTTTAAGGGTAGCTGGTGTTTCGTTTCACATGCTTTATTATCTCCTAAGGAAGCTCTTCTAACATCTGTAACATGTAGCACTGATACTGCAAAACATTCTTAAAAAAATTGTGGGGACTTCTGCCCAAAAGAGATTTTCTTTGCTTTCAGTGAATTCTGATGGAGGAGAGTTGCTACTTAGCGGTCTTTCATCTTACAAAATCTTCTCCCCCCTTGCATCTTTCATTTGTGTTCTTGTGCATAGACAGGGTAGCTATGAATTGTTGTTATGTGCTTTTTATTTTATCTGAACAAATGGAAACAGCATTCAGACATTAAACTGAAGGACAGAATGGAGCTGAACAAGCTCATAATGTCTGAAAAGGAACATTTGTCTTTGTAGTGAAGTGGTTTGAGGTGCAGTCTTTGTGGGGCAATGGCTTCCTGCATTATGTCTGCAAGGAGGGTGAAAAATCTTCAGAAGTAGGGACAAAGTTACGTGCAGCGTAACACCAATGCACTTCCTTTTTTTGATGTTGAAATAATTCATTAGTGTGGCTTTTTCCTTGTCATTGGTGGAGAATATTTCCAAATATTGACAGTGTCTTAGATTCTTTTCTTTGAACTCCAAAACTGGTAACCTCTCAGAGCTGCCAACATCACGCATTAGCTTAGAGGTCTCTTCATGAAATATTGAACATGAACCAACTCAGAGAATGAAGCATGCTCAGGGCAGTCAGTAAAAGCAGTGATTTGTGTGTAGTGGATCCTATGATCTATGCAGAAAGTTATTTTAAAATATATTTTCTTCTCAATTGCAAAATTGCAAAGAAAAACTTAGAGTCAATAGGATTTGAGTTGTTTCCTGTGATGCCTTTTTTTGGATTGGTTTCACCTCCAGGCTTATTTCCTAGTAACTGTGCGGACACACCTGGATCGGACATCTGGTGCGTCTTTTTGCTCTCACAGGAGAAAATGGAAATGAAAATTTCCACTGAAAGTCTGATTGAAGCCAAATTGCCTTTAGAAGGCAGGGGCAAAAAGGAGGTTGGGGAAGAGAGGTCACTATAGGCTTTCTTAATGGGTAGATAACTCATTTATGTGAGGTAGAACAAATAAAGCTGGGACACAGGTCAGCATTTGAAATCTAGGTATAGATGCACTTACCTCAGTACAGTAAATGTGGAAAGTAGGACTTGGTTTCCTCAAGATGTGAAGAATGCTCCCCTCTCCTTGCTTCAGAGTGAGCCAGGTAGTTTTCCCAATGCATCAGTTCCCCAGACCAAAGTTGTCAAAGAGAGGTTATATGTGGGAAAGCAGGGTAGAGTAGAGCATTTAAAATAGGAGGAACTTAAAAGGTGACCTCGAGAGGCAGATGCCTGCCCATAAGGACATTGTAATGTTGCAGGGTGGGAAGTTCCCTTAGTGCTGGTGTGTGACCAGCCAGCTTGAAGCCATGACACCTTTGTATCACCCCGGTGAAGGATATATATGTGCACATGATGGGTCCATGATAATGTGGGATTTAGGGTGGTTTTTGAGTCTTTGGTCTTTTTTAGTTGTTTCTAAACACACAGAAGGAGAATACTGATGTGATGGCCACCACATCCCTTGTGTCTGGATTATGTGCGAGGCCCTTTGTAAAACAGTGAAAGACTTTTTATATATCCTTGTTATGGTTTTCCTTTCATTCAGTGGGCAGAGCTGATTATTCAGTTTCAGTGTCCACTAAAGCAATCCCCAATAGCAGTTAAAATAAAACTCATTACCGTGTGTATGTGATATGGTATGTTTAGAATCCTGAGAATGTGCTGCAATAAAACTTCTGCTAACTTTCCCTCTCCATGGCAGCAGATAACAAAATTTCCACTGCGTCTAAGAAACTGAAAAGATGAATCCCCACAGACTGGGGACGATTGTTTCTTTGTCTGCTGAGTAGTAGTTACTTGCGAGAAAAACTCAGAAGTCACCTCCAAAGGTGAAATCTGTATTTCTTGAAGATGAAAATAAGCATTCTGTGACTGATAAATGGCTGAGTTTTCTACAAATGTGGATTTATATTTTTCCCCACCCTTTATTTTACCACATGGTTCTTCTGAACAACATGGTAATACCTTTAACTCCTTTTGTTCCTGGGATGCACTGTCCTTGACAGAGGTTGGGCTGGTGTTTGTATGAAGCTGCTTATGCTGGGAAATCTTGCCTAGTGCAGTGTGGCCATGGCTGAGGTAGCACAGGCCTTATGAATACTTAACATTTAGTAAACAAGGCAGCTCGTATCCATTGTTACTACTTACACCCAAAGGTAGTGCAGCATCCTCAGCTGACAAAGGTCAGGTGAAAAACAGGTTTGCTGTCTGCGAGAGGGACATTTATTTCTGTAAAAGATGCAGAAACACTGTGTTTCTCAGTTCTTGAGGGCTGCTCTGCAGAGAGGCTGCATATAAATATCGAGTAAAGTGGGAACCTTTTGTGCCATAGTTCATCCCAGATGCTAGCAACCAGAGTTATTTGGAAGGGGCAGAAGAGGTAAGGGATGGCCTGGCTTGATTTGGTTGGAATCCTGCTTGGGTTTTTTTTACACTGCAGTTGTTTCTTTATTGGTCATTCCTTTTCCTAGTGCATGATAATCTTGTTTGTTTTGTTACCTCATGGAT
>WAAG01070088.1:21421-38181 GCA_013390105.1 Tichodroma muraria | reverse complement strand
GGCTGTTTTATAGAAATTATTTCTCTGTTGTAAACCTCCATCTTCATGGAATAGAAGTTTGATGTATGCAAAAGGACAATACTTGGGTTAGGATGGCACTCAGACCAGATGGGGCTGATAACTAAAAACCAGTGTAGCAACCTGAAGTCTGCTCTTGGCACCATAGATCAGAAATATGAGAATCCATTTGCATATCCTTTTTGAGCTGTAGCACCTCACAGCACCTGCAGTAGCGCATGAAACATCTTGCTGAGTGTATTGTATTAATCTCAAAATTCCCTGGGGGTGGATTGTATCCACAAAGTTGTATCCAAATGAAAGCTGTGCAGCCGCCAGACACGAGTAGCAGAGCACTCTTGCTGCTTTTGTGTCAAAATAAGCCTCCAAAACGACTTGGCACCTTACTAGATTTTCAACTTGCGGACCTTAGTAAAGATGAGCAGGATCCAGCTGGGCAGTTAACAAGGGTGTCACTCCTCATTCTCCCCCCGGCCTCCCTGCAGTGCAGAGTGGCTATCAGCCACTGTACATTGGCCAGGGCTGAAGTTTTGCCCAGTGCTGAAATGTTGCTGCTGCTTGTGTTGTCAGCTGCTTACTGTATATCTGAAGTGGGAATGAACCTCTTGATGGGAACGTTTAGCACCTACTTTTACAGGTATCTAGCTCCTTCCAACCTGTAGGCCTATCCAGGGAAAGGGTGACTGGTGATAAGCATGCAAGAGCCAGTCTCAGTCTAGCAGAACTTTAGGACCCTTTGAGATAAAGGATACTATATGTGATTGTTGCAAACGATTTGTCTGAGTTCTGCACAAAGGCAGCTAAATGAACAGAGCGATCAGGAGGTGATCCAGGCTGGCTTGGAGGTTTTCAGAGCACTGTTTTCCGTGCTTTCCGACATCACTTAAAAAGTATTCTCCAGCTTGTGGTTCAGAGCACAATCTTCCAAATGTGAAAGGAATCTAAATTGGCACAGGGTAACTTGTCAGAATCAGCACCCAGTCTGCAGCAGGAGGTTGGGAGGGATGTGAACTGCCTTTGTTCTTTGCAGTGGGGGTGTTAACACTGAAGTTTATGATAATGTACTTGCCAGCATTGTTAATTATTCTGCTGGAAGGAAGGAGTTGGAGAGTCTGCACAATTTGCTGTCAGTGAGGGGCTTGTTTTGGCATTCCAGTTTGGCATCTCAAATAGGGGGTGTCTAGGAGAGTCCTGTTTTCTTGGGGGGTATGTGGGGCTGTGGGAGGGGCTCTTTTCACTCCCTGATTTGTGTCTTCATTCCTCCTTGATACAAATAGGAGTCTTCTGGAAACTTGGATGAGCAACCTCTCAGTGCTTGTGATCTTAAAAATTATATTTTTTCCAGTTGATTCTCATAACTGTGAAGCTCATTAACCTGAATGGCTCAATTAGCCAAATGCTAACATGCTGCCAGCACTGCTGCTGCTGTCACCGATGCCACTTCAAAAATTTTGTGTTTCATGCATATGCTTTAGATGTGCCACTTCTGTTTTTCTCTGGGGGAAAAGATCAAGCATGTGCACTAAAAAGATAGATATCCTTGTGGTAGTAACTGAGATAATACTGAGTAGTACCTGCCATAATGTGAACTTTTTCAGCAGTTTGAACAGCTATCTGTTTCTGAGGAAGAAACTTTGACTGTAGAGTGAGAAGGTTACTACAATTAGCAGAATGAAATACATGTACTTCTCTTTGTCATGGTGTTAATGAATTTTAGTTTTATTTAAACATTTTAAAGCACATTTTGAAGTAGTTGTACAGAGGTCAGACTTGTTGGTTTCAGTCACTTTTTGTCTGTTGTGTGTTGCCGTTTAGACCCTCAGCTGATGCGTTGCATCTTGTTTACATCACGGTGCCCGTGCTCGGGACAGAGCGGTCGCGTCGGTTCAGGACAGTGATAAAGGAAAGCCTGCTTTTGAGCACAGTGCATGACTGTACAGGCTGATTGTGAGCATTACATTGATGTGGGGTCCCATCAAAGCAGGCATTACTTTTATCCAGTTTCACAACATGATTTTAATGATGGGGGTCTTGGCAATTATTATTGTTGGGTAACTGCCTGAATCATTAATTTCGTTAGTTTGTCCAGTGAAGCTGTAAAATGAGCATAATCAGACAAACTAGTTTCCAGAGACATGGTGTATAATTTGGGTGTTTGATGTGATTTCTCCATACCTGACCAACAAGATAGAATGCACGTGGTTTGTTTGGATTAGCTTTTCCTCTCTTTTTCTTAAAATAATAAATAAATCTTCCCCCTTTTTGTACCTCAGGGCTATTCTGTGTTACCAGCCTCTTTCCCAAGTGTTCCAGGATCTCTCTCAATGCAAGTTTTTGTTTTAGAAAGTAAAATAAAAAACTGGAAAGAATGTTTATATTCCTTGGGTTATGAAAATAAGAATCCAAATGTCAGTTGGTACACTGACTGATTCTTCCAAATATTCAGTGTGAGCCTTCTCAAGCAGAAGTCGTATTGCACCATCCTTTGTAAAATGAAGCTCTTGAGGGAGGAGGAAGATGGTTTACCACAAAAGTTGTTGTCTATTTGCATTCATCTGTCTCTAGAAATGGGGGTGCTGGATGAGTCTCTGCTATTGCCTACCTCTGCTCTGCTGAAGCTTTGCCAACTCTTTTGAAGCCTGACTCTGCTCCCACTGTTTCCTGTAGGGAAAGACAAAACTTGAAGGCATTTGATGTAGCCAACAAGCTTGCTCTCGTTTTTTTCAGGTAAACAAAGCTAAGTTTCTGAGAGCCTTGCCCAAGAGGTGCATTGTCAGGTAGTTTAAGAGATAATGAGGTTTGTGTGTGTTAAACCTCCTGCAGTATGTGCAGTAGCAATGATCAGGAGCAGCCAGCCAGAGGAGTATTCGATGGTACCAGCCACAAAAGGAAGGACCCGACCCTGCAAGTTGGAGCTGAGTAGTGGGGCAAGAGCAAAGCTGTCTTTGTGCCCTAAATTTCCAAGTCTGCAATAGCAGTTGCAAGAAATACTTTTACCTTTAACTTGTCTGGCTCTCTCTTGACCTTACTCTCTTGATGTGCACTCTTGCTAACCATTTAGTTAGAAACAACAGCACAGTGGAAGTTAAGGCTTTCCATTCATCCCTCACTCCAGCCATGCCACCCTGCAGAATGGTGCATGTGGAACAGCCTACTGGCATTTTTGCAAGGCCTGTTGCCATTTAAGTTTACCTCCATCCTACAAACCAGGTTCTGATATTTCTGCACTGCAGCACTTTCTCTTAAACAAAGGGTAAAAAATATTTCTATGATGTGTCAAAACACGACACAAATGTCAGCCTGCCTCATCTACTTCTGTTACAGAGGATCTCTTGTTTGAGCTCTTTATAACACATATAAAGGGCAGAAGCTGTGGGGAGGATTTCCATGTGCTCAGCAGTAACTCAAACATTTGTGCAGGCTGGTGCATTTGCAGGGGCAAATATGGATGGAGTGAAACTTTGTTTCTGACTTGACTTGGTCCTGTGTCTTGTGTTCCAGTCTCAAGTAACTGCATTGTGGGGCAGGATGGAATGTAATGGTTCAGTTATGATGGAACTATTAATATCACACCATCTTACCTTCTTGTTAACTCTGCTGTAGCTGATAGAGGGTATGAATCTCATTTATTTGTTCCACATTGGTAAGTTTAAAGAAATTAGATGGAGATTTCTTGTTATGTACTTACCTGGAAGTTTGCTGGTTTGGGATCCAGAGGACCCACTGATGTCTGAAACACTCATTGTGTGTTGCATGTCCCCAGAGAAGGGAGGGACAAAGATGCAGTGCTTGGGTGCAGCGCCGCTCTCTGCATACGGTGTAGCTCTCGTTATCTGCTGGACCTGCTTTGAAAAGCCACGAGCTCCTAACTGGGACACAAAGGGCCACTCAGGGCAGGTGGTCCTCTCTTCCCCCCGGCCGACTCATGGCATTAGCCAAAATCTTGAGGAAGGTTGTGATGTTTTACACAGATTCCTGCCCCACGCCCAATCCCCCAATCCCCTTTGTGATGTGCTGATTCTGAAATGATCCCATCCAGTGCCTTGGGGGGATGCCCTCAGCATCAGGCACAGCTCAGGTCTTGCAGTGGGTTTCAGTGAAGAGAGCTGGGTGGTGCTCACCCATGGGATCCCGGGCTGAGTCAGTCCAACAGCTCATTTCTGTGTGTTTTCCAGTGCATCTCCCCTCACTGACACCTCACCTTTCCTTGTGCTTTATCTCACCTCACCCGAGCAGAGTTATCTAACCAGTTTAGGGGTAGGGAAGATACAGTGCTTTGTATTTTCTGTGAAAAGAGACATGTCTGAACATTGCACAGAAGTAAAATAAAGAAAGGTAAATGCTCACCTTCCCCCCCACAAACTTTAGATTATAAACTGAGCTAAAGAAAGTGAGTTGATTCCTTGCCTGGTGGCCAGCTCTGATTTGTTGTAAGGCTGTGCACAGAAACATTGCAGCTAAGAGCATGCCAGGCTTTGTTTGCTGGTTGGTTGGATATTTATGTCAGGTTGCCAGGCAAATTCGTATACTGCTATGCTGCAGGCAAGGTCTTGGGAGTGGGGGAGACGAGTAAACATCTCAGAAAGATCTAAAGGTGTAGGAAGAGGTTTGGAGGAAAAGAATGAGGAGCTGGATTTGTAAGTTGTAAAACTTGCATCTATTTTTGTCTTCTGTTGCTGAAGCAGAAGTATCCAGAGCTGAGCTGCTCTGCAGCGCTGCCAGCTTCACATCTGTGCTGCTTTGTACCCTTGTGCCATGAGCAGGCAGCATCTCATGGAAAACTTCACAAACCAGTTGTTCCCTGAGATGTGATTTGAGTTTGTGTCACTGCCTGGACAAGTGCATGTTTATGGACTCCTGCACGCTCCAAACCTGTAATAGTTTCAGTTAAAGTCTCTTCTGCCAGCGCAAACCACAAAAAAGTAATTAAATAGACAATAAATCTCTCTGTGCTCCATGAAACAGTTCCCTTTCTCACCCTTAACTGCCTTCTTTCTCCAGCCTGTGTGTCACTCCTCAGGTTCAGACCTGCAGTTTATGATACAGGATGATTTTTTAATCACCATTTGAGTGCCTGGGAAAAGCTGGTGACTCCCTCTGTGTTTGCAAGTGCGTGCTGTGATTTACCGGAAGACAAAGTGTGCAAGCCAAAGCAGTGATGTTCTGAATAGAAAAGTTAAATCACGAAACAGAAGTAAAGGCCCATATCAATCTTTTATATATTTAGTTACCAAACAGCATCTCGTTTGTCAGCAATACACGTAACAACCACAAAACAGAGCTGCCCATCGCTTTTAGCTACTGTCTATGCCAGGGCATTCTGTTCTTGTATTCACACTCAGAAATAGCTGAAATGATTATAAACATTTTTGAGCAAACAGCAGCTTTTTGGTTTTTTTTAGCAAGTATAATTGCTAAATAAATTTGGGGGGTTGCAAAACGCTGAGGTTTAGCACTCTGCTGGACAAGCTGTGTGTGTTTTTGAGACAACCAGCATATGGGAGATTGTCAGCAAGCTACTATCAAAGACATTTGTGACTCACAGCAACAGAGAGTTTTGAAAGGGAAATCATGTTAGGTAATCACAGTCTTTGCACATCAGTGAAATCAGGTTTTTCAGTTATTGCTCGAGTCCTTTCTCAGATTTGGTTGAAAATCAGTTTGGTTTCATTCTCTTTTGATTAGGAAATTAGAAATTTGTCTTTTCAATCTATCATTATTTCTCTTTCGGAAAAAGAAAGGGAGTTTATTTGGAAGGTGGGTTGCAAGAGATTTGTTTTCTTTAAGTATGTGAGAAATATTCTTTACATTTTGTTTTAAGTTGTGATATGAAAGAAAGTTGAATCCTTATAGCTACTGAACAGATCCTAGGGCAGGTACATGGTGTTAGTTTGCTCTCAGCAGAAATAAAGCAGTTTCTTGTGTGGGAAGACTAGAAGAACAGGAATTCTTATGGAAACAAATTCTGGAAATAGCCAGCCCGGGAGAGAGGTAGCTCCCAGTTTATTTACGAAAGCTCATAATGAAATGGAAGATAACAAGTTAGTATGATGTACAATCTGGAGGGATGAACCTGTACTTGAGATCTGACAACACTACTCTTAAAAATATTTATTGCTGTAATTTAAGCAGAGAGTACCGAGAGAAATTTATTTCTGTCACTTGGTCTTCACTATAACATAGAAACAAGTAATTTAAATAGTAAAGGTTCCAGTGACTATCTTGCACATTAATATTCACCTTAGTGCGCACCCAGACAGTGCTTAAATGTTCTTCTTTAGCCTTGAGTGGAAGGCTGGGTACATGTAGCCCCTGTGCTGTCACTGTGTTTTCCTTGACCTGCACCTCCAAGCAGTATCCATAGTGTACCCTTGGATACCTTGGGACAATGTCACTGCTTATGTTCATTGACAAACCAGGTAGGTTAGAAGCAGGATTGTTGTGTATCTGGATGAGATGATTTCTGTTATCTTCAGTCTGAATATATGCAAATTTACAAATGTATTCCTGCAAAGGAGCAGGTCTGTCCTGGAGCAGTAATTGGATTGTAATTACTCAAACAACTGTTACAAACCTTTCTTTATAGGAAAGACAATATCCATAACAGACAGTATGAACAGCATTTCCTGCTA
This sequence comes from Tichodroma muraria, assembly GCA_013390105.1. Classification (NCBI taxonomy): domain Eukaryota; kingdom Metazoa; phylum Chordata; class Aves; order Passeriformes; family Sittidae; genus Tichodroma; species Tichodroma muraria. The sequence goes on along the minus strand of WAAG01070088.1, from coordinate 31,531 downwards.
AGACTCCAGTACTTGAAGCATTCATCTAGATGTGAATGTCCTCATGCCATGTGTACCCAGACCTAATTAGAGAGATGGGCGATCACCAACTGTAGGAAGCTCAACAAGGGCAATTGCCAGATTCTGCGCCTGGGATGGGGCAGCCCTGGGTGTACAGACAGAGTGGGGAATGAGAGGCTGGAGAGCAGCGCTGTGCAAAGGGCCCTGGGGGTCCTGGTTGATGAGAGGTTGGATGTGAGTCAGCAGCGCCCTGGAGCCAGGAGGGCCAACCCTGTCCTGGGGGCATCAGGCCCAGCATGGCCAGCCCGGCAAGGAGGGGATTGTCCCGCTCTGCTCTGCACTGGGGCGGCCTCACCTCCAGTGCTGGGGGCAGTTTGGGGTGCCCCGATGTAAAAAAGACATTAAGCCACTAGAGAGTGTCCAGAGGAGGGCCACGAGGATGGTGGAGGGCCTTGAGGGGAAGCCGTGTGAGGAGTGGCTGAGGCCGCTTGGCTTGTCCAGCACTGGGGGGAGACCTCAGTGTGGTTATAACTTCACCAGGAGGGGAAGTGGCGGGGCAGGCACTGATCTCCTGACTCTCCTGAGCAGTGACAGGACTCGAGGAAACAGCTTGAAGCTGTGCCAGGGGAGGTTTGGGTTGGATGTCAGGAATAGGTTCTTCACCCAGAGTGGTTGAGCAGGTTGAACTGGCTCCCCAGGGAAGTGACACAGCACCGAGCCCAACAGAGTTCCAGAAGGGTTTGTACAGTGCTCTCAGGAACAGGGTGGGATTCCTGGGGTGTCCTGTGCAGGGCCAGGAGCTGGAGTCGATGACACTGATGTGTCCCTTCCAAGTCAGCCTATTCCACGATTCTATGATAGGAATTCCATCAGTGCAGTAACAGGTCTGCATGTCAAAGGGCAAAACTTTTCTATTTGTTTTCCTTTCTTCTTTTTATTTCCTTCCTCTTGAAGATAGTGGTAAAAGTCTTCATTGGAAACAGTGTCTCCTTTATTTTAAGCTGCTGATGAAATAAAATTGTATTTATCTTGTGAGCATTGATAAAATTGTACGTATTAGTTGCTTTTAATAACTTTATACTTTCTGACTCTTTTTCTTTCCTTTTCTTTTTTCTCCTCATTACTAGGGACTAAACAAAATATTTTGCTTTATTGACAGAGCTTCTCATCCTGCAGTATTTCTTTCACAAGGAGACTTGCTTTGTAGCTATTAGGCATAGGGCTGCGTTAGTCGGTCACAAATATGTTTGCTTCCCATAGTTCCATTTGAGCCCAGAACAGAAAACAGTCAGTGTGGGTCAAGATCAAGAACTGCAGAAATCAGAAATTGCGCCATTTGCCAGATCCAGGTGAAAGCATTTGTCAGAGGCCAAGGTGAGATATTATTTGATGGTACAGCCGAGGGCCAGGGAGTGCCCATGGGGAGGAGATGGGGTCAGGGACAGGCGATAGGGAGGGAGTGCTTCTGCAGCAGGAGCGGGACAGTCCCTTCCCTCAGGCACCCAGCTGAGCTGGGCACTTGGGCACAGAACCTGCCAAGGTGCTTTGTGAATGGAAACTGCCAGGAGTGCTGTGGTTTAAGCCCAGCCTGTCTGAGGCTAAAAGGCTGAAAGTGAGCTTCTGGTGTATAACCTCCAATTTGAAACAACTGTGTGTGGCAAAACGTGAAGTATTCTGTAGCCTTAAACCCCATAGCTCTAAATGCAGAGCTTGGGGTTGCTTCCTACAGTTACCTGAGATGGTAGTTTTTTAATTTACTGACATTTTTGAAATGCTTTCCAGGAAAAGACATTAGAAACCAAGAGCTGACTAGTCAAATTTTAAAATACTAAGCTATGTCTTTCCATGTGGTTTCCCAGCAGTAGTCCAGTAACATAACATGTCTGATTTCCAAGCTTTTGCCTCAGTTTTACATGCTGGAATCAGTGGTCTCTCACACTCCCACTTTCCAGATAGGCAAAGGATTTATTAAAACTCTAGCTACCTCCTTGGCTGCTTCGAGTCTTTTCTTGTCACAATCCTGCTTAATATATTGTCATTGTTACAAACCTAAACAAAGTTGCTCCTTGGTGCGACTGCACGTTCCTGCATCTGGTTCAGAGCTTTTGCTGCCTGTACTCTCTCACGAGTGTGAGCCTCACAATAATAAAGAACAAAACTCTCACAAGAAAGGGAAAATTCAGCAAAGAAGTGACTCTGCAAGTACAGAAAACAGGACAAGGTGAACCATTCTTAATTTATTTTTGGGGGAGAAGAAAAAGTCTTTTCTGGATACTCATTTTTTCAGGTCAGTAAAACATTTTGTCAGGCTTCATCCCTTTTTTTCTACGTACATAGGCAAAGAAATTCCTAGGGGTCTCCCTGAATGAAACACTGCATCATCTGAAGGCACTGGTCTTGGACAGGAATGTCTGATAATGAAAATTTGTGTCGGAGCAAATTTCATCTTAATTTAAGTGAAGGATAGATCCCTCATATTTGAAGGAGTAAATCTAGTAAAACATTCCAAAATAAATAACACTGCAGTCACTCTTAGGTATGGGCCTCATTTTGGATCCCCTCTCTTAGTCCCTTCTAGCACAGCCTTCCAAGAGACAAACAGGAGGATGTTTCCACCACAGTTCTGAAGGGACTGACAGGCAGCTGGGCTGGGAAGCTGTATGAAGCTACTTAAAAATCCATTGCAGAAACAACTGTATATTTAAAAAAAAAAGAAAAAGCAAAAAAAGCCTGTGGCTCGTATAATTTACAGCTCAGGTATCAGGAGGTGCAGGTTTATGTTCAGAGATCAGTGCAGGACAAGTGGAATCTATCTCAAGAGTAAAGCCACCTTCTAGGCAGATGTATCTGGAGAGTTGTTTAAAAGGTCCTGGTTAAGCCTGGAATTCAAATTGTTCTTTGCAGATATGGATGGAGCAATGGATGAATGTTAGATGTGAATTCTCAGCCCCTCCTTTCATTAAGGCAGACAGATTTACTGCATTTTAAATTTATGTCCATCCCAGAAGGTAAAATTATACTGGATTTTCAATTTTCAAGAGCTCCACCCCTGGGCTCACGTGATGTCTCTTCCCTTCTCATCCCTTCCGGTGTCAGAGATGTTGAGGAAATATTATAGAATCAGAGTGGTTTGGATTGGAAGGGATCATGATGATCACCTTGTTCCAACCCCCCTGTCACGGGCAGGGAGAGACACCTTTGAGCAGGTTGCTCAAAGCCCCATCCAGCCTGGAACTTGAATACTTCCAGAGGTGGATGGGGCATCCACAGCTGCTCTGGGCAACCTGTTCCAGTGCCTCACCACCCTTACCGTAAATAATTTCTTCCTAATAGCTAATGTAAACCTGCTCTCTGTCAATGTAAAGCCATTCCCACTTGCCCTGTCACTGCACACCATTGTAAAAAGTCCCTCTCTAGCTCTCTTTTACTCGGTACTTTATCATTTATGCCACCATGGACTAAAGCTCAAAGGGAACTTTGTGTTAGAGTAGCTTGCCATTAACAAATGCCATGTTGCTCCTTGTAATATCAAGATGGTATCAGGGGTATGTGACATAAGGTGGGAAAAATTCTTGCAAGATGGAAAAGTCATTTTTGAGGTGAACTGTCAGGAGTTACTTCCTCAAGTAGAGCTCTGTAATAGCAAATGGACAGGAAAATTGGCTGCCAATGAGTTGCTGATTTTGTTACCTCTTTAGCTCTCAGAGAGGGAACAGGTTATTGTTCTTTTTGGATTGGCCAGCTTGGACTTTTCAGACAACAGGTGAGGTGGGTAACGTTAGGAAGTGGGGACTGAGGAAGGAGAGCGGCAGGGAATGATCCCATGGGTATTACCTAGCACTCAGCAGGTACTAACTGTCTGTGACAGCGTTGCCCATGCTTGGTGCCTCCATTTGAAGGTGAAGGTATGTTTAATGGGGACCTCCTGCCACCCAGAGAGGTGACAGACCTGTCTGATTTGCCTTGGTTATTGCTGATAATTGAATTTAGTTAAAGCAGCACTGCACCTCTATTGCCAAGTTAAGCAACAGCTTCTGTTTCAATCCCATGGTACCAGCATTCACGCCTCAGTCTTCACTGTTCCCTTGTGAGTACAAAGTGTTCTTCGTCTGCACTGGCTTTCTTGTCTTGCAGGTCTACTATTTCAATTCACTTCCTAATTTCCTTCTCTCCCTTTCTTCTGTCGGTCTCCCTCCAAATCTCTGTTACGTGTTGCATATGTGCAAAAGGGGCTGTTTCTAATGAGCTTTTAGGCAGGGAGAAGGCAAAATAGATCACTTTTAAAATTGAAAGAGAAGGGTGTGGGTGGGAGTTTACACTGAGAGACACTGGATTTTTAATAGATTCTTATTTAATTAAGGGCACTTCTGGAGGGATGAGGGATGGTGTCTTTAGTAACAGAGAACAGCAGTTGTTTGGATATTTTTTCCCCCAAAAGCATTCTGTGATTTTTCTTTTTGAGAGCTGCCTTTGTGCATTTACTTTACGTGCTGTGGTTAATAAAGAAAAGAACACAACCATAAACCCATTGTGAAATACCTGTGTTGTCTGAAATGCATTGAAATGAGCTCTTTTTGACATACATGTGAAGTCTGATGTCTCTCTGATTAATAATGGGGAGAAGGTTCCAGGCTTATATTGACATTAATTGGATTAGATAGACTCCTTTTAGTAAAGAAAAAGTGTCTTTAATTAAAAATTCAGAAATGGAAAAGAAGTATCATCTGAAATTAAGAATTGTCACTCTAATGGATGCAACCAAATTACTAGTCCAACATAGGCCTTTTAGTACAAGCCTTAACTTAAAAAAGAAAGAAACCGATCCAACTGGGGGGAAAACCCTGGTCCTACCTAAGTTAATTGTGGTGCTCATTTGATGTCCTTAGTGCCAGGAGCTCATCCTCAGTGTCTAGCATGATTCTGCAGGGTGGGTGGTAAGAAAAGGGATGTGTGCCACCTAAATTGGGTGCCACCCAGAAGTGGATAAGGTGAAGTGAGACTTCACTGTACCCATCTAGAAAACAGTTCAAAACAGTGCTTGCATCTTCAGGTGCGTTGCATAGGCTTAGTGGTAGAGGCAAGGTTATCATAAGAGTAAGAGTCTTGACCCACAAGCACTTGGTTGGCTCCTCATCCTTCCCCATGCAGAGTTCCGTACTTTCCAGCTGATCATTGACATAGGGGCTACATCCTCTCCTCATCTCCCTAGCCTGTCTTTCCTAGAAAACCTACGATCCTCAGTTCCGGTGCTCCAGTCACAGGAGCCATCCCACCATGTCTCTGTGATGCCAGTGATATCATACCCACGCAGGTGTGTGCACATCTCTAGTTCCTCTTGTTTGTTCCCCGTACCACATGGGTTTGTGTACAGGCATCTGAGCCAGGTCCAGGGCAAAGCCAACTTGATGGGGGGACGTACTGGTTTGAAAGTAAACCAGCAGGATAAATGAACTCCACACAATTACCTTGCGAGAGATTTCAGGTCAGAGTTACAACTTAATAAAAAGATTACAATAAATGCAATAATACACAGAAAGCAGGCTTAAACCCAAAAAGTCAGAGTACAACCTGGCACTCAGGCGGTCACAGTCCGATTAAGCAGTGGTTGCAGTCCTGTTGAAGTGTTGGTTGCAGTCTTGTCAAAAGCAAGAAGTCCTGTGGAAGTTCTGGTCCTCTACTTGATCCATCAAATGGTGATGGTGGTGGTGTCCCAAGTCCCCAGTTATAAAAGGTCATGTGGTAATGCTCAGTACCTTCCCTAGGGTGGGGAGTATCTCAGTGGAGTGATTTAATTCTGTGAGTCATAGGATCTTTTTGGGAGTCCTTGATGGTCCATGTCAGCTGGCCCTTATGCTGGAGCCTGTAGCATTATGGCCCATTAGCAGACATGATACCCTGAGGACAGGTGGAACTTTGCTGGTGCTTCCCCAGAGGGTGTTATCTTGGTTGAGTCATTCGTAAAGACAAAATGAAGAAACACTACCCCACCTCACAGGGTTTGCCTCTTCTTTATTTCGTTTAACACCCAGTTTGTAGCCTGAGGTGTCAGGTGTGCACTGACACTACTGCAAATGACCCATCGTTAACAGTTTTGTCAGAAATGGCAGTAGAGGGGAGTAGAATACACAGTTTGGTTACACCCCACATTAACACTCTCCTTCTGTAACCCAGGACACTGGAGTGTCTGGAATCCCTTCGCACTGTTCCAGGCATCCATTACAGGTTAGGGCATCTGACTGGCAAGATTGGGATGGATAGATGCCCTGACAAATTTAGTTTAAAGCCCCTTCACCACTACGGCAAGTTCCTGACCCAAGATGTTTTTTTCCTTCTTTGTCAGATGGGCCAGCAAGATTCCTGATCTAGGCTCCAGGAAGGCAGCACACTTCCATTTAGCATAGCTCAGGCTGACAGACGAGAGCCTCTGGACCTCTTAATCACTCGCTACTAACACCCACTGCCTTTTCTTGGTTAAACTAGTTAATTTCTGTATTTGTGGAGCAGGTTGGGCCGTTGTGCTTCGCTCTGGCTGTTCTTTCAGCGTGTGGGTGTTGCCTCGTTAGCCTGCAGAGCTACAAAGTGGTACTGAGTGGGCATGTCCAGCTGGGTGGGAATGTCTGGCTGTGAAGGAAGTCCCTTCCTTTTGTTAGTTCATTTCCTCTTCCTTTTGTTGTTGTAGGCTTTTTTTTTCCCCACTACTTCCCAAGCTCCGGTGTTGTTGCCCTCCCTCCCCTCTACGTGTGCCAGGATATGAATTTTTGGCCTTGTCTGGGTCATCACGTTCTTTCTGATAATAGCTTTTGACCATTGAAACCATGGTTAGTCCTCTTCCAGACTGCTAGGTGATGACTGACTCTATAAATTCTGAGCCCTCCTTCTCTGACCTGTCATGCCTTGTTTGCCTGTTCCTGTTCGCCACATCCCCTGGAGATACTTAAATCTCCTTCAGATGCTCCTGGCAATGCCCCCTCGCCTGGTTGGCTCCCAAGAGCTGCCAGGTCCTGATGGAACTGACTGTGTCCCTGAGCTCAGGAGCCCTCACTTCAATTAATAATAGCTGGCTTCAGTTAACTTAGTGTTCTGTATTTCCTAAGGATGAGTGGTTTTAACAGAAAAAAGATTAAGGAGCTCACAAACAAGGTGTAGATTGTGGATGTGATGGTGCCAGGGGAGGTGCCAGACAGCTGGTACCTCCCTGAGCCCAGCCATGCTGGGATGCAGTTTTCCAGCACTGAGTGAAGCTTGGGGTTGAGAGTTTCTCAACCAGAAACTGGTGACACCAGTTTGGAAGCTAGGCACAGTACTTAAGTCTACTTCTTTTTATCTGTCCTGTGTCCTTACTACTAGCTGTGATTGTGCTATCTAGACTATCTTGTTTTCTCTTGTTAAAAATGAGAACAAAATCTTCCTGCTCTCTGTTGCTGTTATGTTAAATATCAGTGTAAACCAAGAGAGCATTTGAGAGCAGCAGAAAGTGCCTGTTGCAAAGCACTGTCTGATCCCTTCCCACTATAAAGACACAAAACAGGCTGGTTACTTGTGATGTCGCCTCAGAACAGGATTGTCAAGCAGATGCAGGTCATGTAAAATAGATGGGAGTTCCTTATAATCACTTTAGGAATACAGGAATTTGTTTATTTTTGAAGTAATGCTATTAGCTACAGGTCCCATTATATCCTGGCAGTTTACCTGTGTCAAAGATGAGATTAAGCCTCAGCTATGGAACTCAAGTAAAACTGGCAGACCACATTAGTAATATAATTTGTGACTGTACAGCCAGCAGCCATTTCCAGCTTTTTTTTCTTTGCAAGGCTTTGCTGCAGATTTGGTTTTCATTCCTCACTCCTGTTCATTGAAGGGACACATGGGATTATAAATCAGTAGTTAAAATTCATATTAGTTGGAATTTAGAAATTAAGAAGTTTGACTTCTTAATGAAGAACTTTGACTCTTTGCATTAACATTTGAATTATGGTTGATGGCGAAGCTGAGTTGGGGCCAGATGTGTTCTGATTTCCTATGAGTCTTGGTTTCTCAGGCCTTTGGCATATATAGAATTTGCCCTCCATAATAACCCCATGCATGAAAAGCTGAGCTTAAGATTTGGCCCCCACTGAATTTACATGTGATACAAGGGAAGGTTTTTCAGAATCACATCAGGCAGGAAGGGCCCTCTTCCCTCTTCCTCTTTTTCCCTTTTCAGTGGAAATGAGGTCCTAACCAGTGTATATTCCCAGATCTCTCAAAAGAATCCTAGTCCTGTCTGGGACCAAAATGTTCTGTCTAATATTAAATAGCCTTTTATTTTTTACAATTTTTGTTACAAATATTTCTATGGATTCTAGCTGGTTTAAATACACCAGTCCTGAGCCACTAAACATGGCAAACGCTAGATTCATGGATGAAATCAGTCCATTCATGTAATTTTTCTAGAACAAGTAGTATTTTCTATTTAGCCCCATATATCCCTTTAAGACTCCCAGTTTTATGCTTGCTGCCTTATCAAGAAGCTGGGTTTGTGATTTGCATTCTTGATCATGAAGAACTGTGTGATTTTTATTTAGCAGATTGAGAGATGTCATAAAGAAAAAATGTGAGCAGGCATTACTTAGCCCCATGCCTCTTTTCCTTCAGTCCCACAAGTGCTAAATTATGGTTTTAATTTCATTATTGAAATTATGGGACCTTCTAGAAATCTGGCTGCATCCCAAAATGGCCTATTGAAAAATGCCTCTAAATCTGCAGCCATGCCAAATAACCTTCTGCAGACAAAGGTCTTGAGGTATCAGTGATTGCTTGTTTGCGAGGACAGCTTAGCATGTCTCACTGACAGGTCCTTCGGGAAAGGCAGACAGCGATGCATGTGTGCCCTGCCCTCTCTTAGCTGCACTGGCTGCAGTGAGGTAGATGAAGCACCCAGTCAGACCTGTGACTTAGGCAGCACTTCAGAGGAGCTGAGCCTAGAACTGTCTTGGATCCTGGCTGGTTCCATCTGGAAAATGACACATGCAGATGATGCTTGATGAACTGACTGTTTTGACCACCTACAAAGATTCACGAAGCACAGGAATAACCCAATGTGTGCTGTAGCTGCTGTGAGGCTCCTGAGTCTTGGAGCAGCTATAGACCAGCCTGAGCAGGTCCTTTGTGTTTCAGGAATGCTGGCCTGATCTAAAACATGCTTCAAAAAGCACTCCTGGCAGTGCAAGAAGAGAAACAGCTTCTCCGTTTCTGGTTTTGATTGCTTTGGTGTTTATGTTTGTTGGGAACGAGAGGCTATGTATTCTGGCTGGGTGTACATCACTGCAGGTGACATGGTGCTAACATTTGAGATTAACCTCAGCAAAGGCTGTAAATTTTAAATGGTGGAAGTTTTCATCTTTAGTTCAAAAGTGTGGCCCAGTAATGCCAAAACTGCAGGCACACTGTGAGCACCAGCTCACAAGTGTGCGCATGAACACTTCTACTGCTTGTAAAAGCCTAAGACAAGGCATTTTGAATTGTTTTGCTTAATTAGTTTTAAAAAAGGTTATTTAGGCAGTGTCTCATGAGAACACACAAGCTTGATGTACTGGTGTCATTTCCAGACAGTGTGCAGTTCACAACAGCGCAGGTTTGATATGAGCATTGTATTTATCTTTGCTAGAAAGGATACCCAGGATAATTTTCAAGTGCCACAGCCACTTGATCTTCTCACTCAGGAAGACAAAGTGTGGCAGGCAAGGCTTAGCTGTGCTGCATTGTATGTGTGTGCATGAGCCTACACACAGGGTTTGGTGTCTGGTAATGAACATTCCAGAGTCAGATTTTGATGCCAGCATAAGCAGTCTCTATAGAAGCCCCAAACCATTACAAGATTCCAGTTAAACTTTAAATGATTAACTTACTTTAGTTTGTTTCCTTTATGCTTCAAAAAGTTTCTAGGCATGAGTACTGGCAGAACCTGAAGAAGAAAAGCAATCTCATTTTCAGAAATATTGAAGTTGTATCACTGCTACTTTCTAATTTGTTTTTCAAATTAATAATTCCCATGGTGACCAGGAGAAAGAAAAAGGCAGGAAGGGATTGTGTGCTGGTGTTGACGCTGCTGTGTATCAACTGCTGTGTTTT
>WAAG01070088.1:314-19089 GCA_013390105.1 Tichodroma muraria | reverse complement strand
GGTACAGATCTGCACTATATTAATTTGCTGATTTATTATTATTTGAAAAGAAAATGTTAATTTTCTGCAGTTAATTTTCTACATTCAGGGAAAGGGTTCCTAGGGAATACACAGTTATCTGCAGAACTAGCTGCTACAAATTCTGCTCAGATGGTTCTGTTTGGTAATTTCTTCAAAATTTATTTTTCTTGTGGTGATTAAATACATTGTACTTGTAAAGACATTTTTGAGTACGTTCCATCTTGCTAACAGATCCATACGGTCAGTCACTGTTGCTATGGGACTGTTTGCCCCATAACAGAAGGCAGGCTGATTCCCGAGGGATGAAAATTTGGTTTCAAATGCCCAGAATTCCAGTTCTGAGAGCAAAGGACCATCCAGGACATGAGGTCTGGTCTAATGTACTGCTTTTATTGCCAATTAGGGAACTGATTTCCTCTGTCAGAGCATTACTTTTGGTTTACTCCCTTAAAGGGAGGCTTTATATATATGTATAGTCCCCTAAAATTAAGGATATAATTTTAGTTATTCCTAACATGGCATTGTATCTCTGTGCAATTAATCCTTTTTCTGTATAGGAATAGAGAATAAATAACCTCTACAGTTAAAGGAGTAGAACAAGGTCTTAGTTATTTAGAAATCAAAATGCAAACCCCAAACCTTCACCCTTGTCCTAGTCCCTAAAAGGAGGAGTCGTGATTTAGGATGCCTGAGACAAACTAAGAAATGTTTACCCCAATCTTACACTCTTCTGAAACCTGCGGCAAATTTTTTACTTTCCCTAGTTGCAAAAGTTGGGAAGAGATCAATGTCTTGAGCTGATGATAATGATGAGGAGGCCAAACCACCCTGGAACATAAGTCAAGCCTGGGAAGTAATGTCAGGAGACAGGTGACCTGTCACACAGACCTCTGGAAGCCAGTGATAATACACTTAGTTTCCTATGACAGATCATTCTTGAAGCAGCGTGGGGTCCCTCCACGTGAGCTGCTGGCCTATGGATGGCCATAGCATTTCCAAGTTGTATTGTTTTATGGGAAAGAACACGCTTACTCCTAAGCAAATATTTATTTTATCATTTTAAGCAGGGTAGCAAAGAAGGAGCAAGCTGGTTTGCTTGTTGACTTTAAGGATTTTTCTAATACCAGCCTCTTCTCCTCTCTTGTCTGTGGGTAGCCTGTGGTGTCAGGGTGGTAGCCCTCAAGCTGCCGAGTGCTAAGTGCATTTGATCAGTATCATTAGCAGCCCCAAGTAATTGATTATCATCCATGGCTGAGTGTTCAGAGGAAGCACACAGCCAATGGCAGTCACTTAATCTGTCATGCCTGCATGTTCTTGTCCTCCTGAGATCTATCAGCTGTGTAGCCTCTGACCCCATCAGCAATATCACTGATGGCTACTTCGTATTTACTGTGTACCCATTGTGTCACCTGTATTAACCAGCTGAACTGGCTGCAGTGAACGTGGAAGAAGGATTTACAGCAGCAGTGGCAGTTTGTAGGTCTTATTTTTGTCTTCCTTTTCATGCATATCTAAGATGGGATTTTTGTGTGTGGGGGGGGTGTCTTTAAATGTACACTGTTCAATTATTTTTCTGGTGTTAGTATTAATTGCAAGACTCAAAATAGGTTGATTAAGATAAGACCTCACAGGGATGTTTATAATTCAGATTTTGGAGATGTGACTAATGAATAACAACCACAGCTAATCAGTTCTCAAAACTGATGGTAATGAGCAAAAAAGGGGGAGGAAGCCAACCTGGATCTCTGCTAATGCACTGCAGTGGAAGACAGCAAGATCTCTTAACATGTGTTTGATTTGGATGGAATTCTTGATTTTTCACAGGAAAAGCCATTTTTTTAAAGCAGAGCTTGAAGATAAATTTTAAATAACCAGTAGTCAAATACAGCCTTTAAAGTCAGGGTAGTATTTAGTTGTTTGAACTGTTCAGATACTTGAGGATTCTTATGGCATCTTTGGGCTTTTTATTTATAAGTTGAGTTTTTCTGCATTCATAACTGCTACAGAAATGACAGCACTGAACACTGGAGTCCTTTATTCACAGAACTGGCACCATAGGTGCATTGACAATGTGTTTTTAATCTGGTCTCCAAGATTTTTGACCTTGATCAAGGTCTTTTCTTAAAGATGAGATGATGTAGTAAGTTTCTTGCTATAATCTGGTCAGTCCTCTGCCTCTGTGCACATGTTTGTTTAACCATGTAGTGAATTTGCTGTTCGGAATAAGAAAGAACTTGAAATGTATCAGAGGCTCCTGAACTAGAACTTCAGTCAGGAATGATCCTGATCCACACAGGAATTGGTATAGTGTTTGTCTTGGGAAATACCTTTCACATCATAGGCAGACATCTTCATATCATATCTCCCTGTTTCTGCTGCGTACCACATCCTTGTAAGGAAATAATTTCCTACCAGCTCTTCAGGTCAAACATTTTAGTTCTGGGATTTTTTTGACACTGAAGGATACATTTGTTGTCAAAGACCATTCTCTGCAGTTGAACAAATAATTCCACTTACACCAGTGAGGCTGCTTGTGGAAGGAAGACAAGAGAAGAAACTGTCCTTGGCTGGTGAGGCACTTGTACACGGTTCAGTGCACTCAGGGAGGCTCTGCAGATGCCTCCTGCCTTTAAGAAAAAAAAACCAAAACAATGACCAAACACAATTTCAGGAACTCAGTTTAGTCATTTGACACAGAGCTGAGCTGTTGGTTTGTGTTTGTTGGTTTATTTATATTTAAATAATACCATAGAACCCAACTCAGTGTGACCATGAGGGTGAGGTTCTTCTTTTGGCAGTGAGCAGTGTGGTTTCTAAATTGAGCTAATGGTAGAAATTGGTTGTGTTTAATGCTTCAAGTACTGGGGCAAAGAGTATGCTAAGGTCAAGGTTATTCCAGTTGCTTACGTCCAGCATGAGACTTTGGGGAAGTGAGACAGGCACTTCTACTCATCTCCTGCCCTTCACTTTCTGTTCCCACTGTTTGTCATTCACAAGATCTGACTCAGGAGCTGTTCAGCTGTAAACTTTCCTGTTTTGGCAAACACTGAATTCAAATCGGGGAGCACTCAGCTGCAGAGCTGCAGTCCATTGTGCAGCTCCATGAACATTACTGCTGGCATGGGACAAGGAATTGGAGTGCCAGGGAATCTGAGAAACAGGCCTAGTATGTTGATACGTGGGTGCATGGATGTTTATGCTTGTCTCAGTTTGAAAGACAGGTGTCTGCCAAGGAAGGCAGGAACCTCCCTGGCAATAGAAAATATGACCCCCTTCGCTACAACTTATTATAACTTTGAAATTAAGGGGCTTTCAGGCAAAGGCATGAGAAAAGGAATAACAGTTCTTCACTTGTGTATGTATGTATAACAAGGCAAACGAGAACAGAAAACCCAGCGAGCAGTCTCTTCCCGACCCTTAGGTGCTTTCCCCTCGGCGCAGTTCCGGGCACGGCCAGCAGGGGCGCTGGTGGCTCCCGGCCGGGCGGGGCCCGGGCGGTGATTCCCCCACGCCTGCAGGGGGCCGGGATGGGCTCCTGGGGGGATGCTTGGGGTCCCAGGGTTTCCTCTGAGGCACCCGAGAGGATGGATGGTTTGTTTAGTGAGGTCAGGTGTTAATAAGATCCCAATACAACGTCTGCTCTTACGAGCAGAGCTCTACTCACAGGAGAAGAAGAGCACAGGAAATGGAACCCCACAGTGTGGTGAATTCTCCCCACAGCGACCACAGCCTATCTCCCTTCCGGTGGTGATGAGAGAGACAGAGAGAGAGAATGAGAAGCTGAGCCCAGACCAGATCTCGAGGTATCTCTGCCACTCCAAGAGAAACTCTCCCACCTAAGGAGAGTAGCCAACTTCGCCCTTCCCCTGAGCCTGGCAACTTTTTTTGTCTCTCTTAAGTACCGGTCATTTCTGTCTCTTATCAACATGTGGGAGAAAGTTCCCTGAGAGAAAGAAATAAAAGGAAAAGTCCCAAACACCAACAATGCCCAAATAAGAGCAGTCAATTTACAAAATTTTCTATCAGCAACGATGTTTTCTGCTTCGGAAGCATTTTAATGAATAACTCTGTTTTCTGCCAGAAAGTTGAGCCCTTTGCTGATCCGACAACACTAAGCAACTTTCTGTGTGTGAAAAACGAGGTTCACTCTCCTGTTAAAATTTAAAAGTTTAATAAATGACAATAGGAGACAAAGACAATAAAGCAAAGTTTTTACAGCCAGGTGCTTGGCATTCAGCCAAGACCACACCTACGGTGTTTGGAGACACTCTTTAAATACCTTTTCTATTATATCAGCCTATTGCATATTCATAAACTAGTATTGCATACTCAACTTTTCCACAAAACTATTTTACGTTTTCCAGGAACTGTTTAGCACGGCCCCTCCTTGGGTCCGCCTTTTTAGAGCATGTGCATTTCTTGGTCGTGGTTTATTATCACTTCCATCTTGGCCTTTGGTCCACACTTTCTTCAGAAGGCAGGTGCTGATAGTTGGCATATCACTAGCAGGGGTCCTCATCCTATGGTCATTGGATGTTATCCTGACCAAGCAGGCAGTTCCATTACAAGTGTAACTATATCATCTATTCCGCTACTATCTCTAAGTTTAGTTAACAGTGAAAAAAATAAAAACTATATAGCAAAGTTGCTTTATACATATAGTACTCATCTTAATATTTGCAAAAAGCCAATATCATAATATGTATTTATAACATGTGTCTCTTAATCATTTCACATGTACAAGTATACATTCATCATCCATCAATATATAATAGAGATGTGTTGTATTGCACTAAATAGTTAGTTCATTTTGGTTTTATTGCACTGGGTGGTTTGTCATATTCACACACAAAGATAGTTTAATTATATTTGGCACATGGTATGTCCTGCACCCCCTATAAGTTCTAGTTAATATTCTCTGGTCTGTCCCTCACCACACCTCCTCCTCCGTGTGTCCTTTCCCATTGGTTGTAGTCCCTCTCTCCCTTCCCCGCCCCTATTCCCCTGGGACAACACCTCTGGGGCAATGTGCTATCGCCCTCTTCTCTTTTCTACCTCCCAGATTCTGAGTTCTACAAATAAAACAGTGGGACTGGTGCCCGAGGAAGAGTGCCTCTGCCTTTTACCTTTAGTCCATTATCGGGGTTACACTCTGGGGTTTGGAGCTAGCCAGGATTTGGATCCCGGGGTGAAAAGAAACCCACGATAGAGATGTAGAATATTCTCAAATAATGAAGTTTTGCAAAAGCCCATAGCTTTTTATGGTTCCCTGGTTTTAATAGTTACAGCTCCTTTGGATGACAGTGCAAACTCTCTGGTTTTGCCCAGTGTTGATGACGTGATGTGGCCATTGAGTCCTGCAGGACAGCTCACAGCACCTGATGGAAGTTGTATCAGTCTTATAAGACTTCTGGGTAACTTTCTCAGTTTTGTCAATCTTCTGCATTATTACACTTCACTAGGGTTCAGAGGCCCTAGCATCAACCCATTGGTTGGCATTGGTGCCAATTGCAGCATAGCTTCCTTTGGGTGGGACTGCATGTTCCTAAATCTTCCATAGCCTCAGCTTTAGGGTTTGCAGCAGCAGCAGCAGCAGCACAATGATGTGAAGACAGCTTCTGCACCGCTAGTTTCCTTACTGGCTGAAGTTTATCATGAGAAAAAGGCTCATGGGTCAAAAGGCTTCTGTGGATGTACATCAGTTAAGTCCACATCAGTTCCTGGGCCAGCGCTTGCTATGAAGACGTGTGTGTTACAGTCCAGTTTTTTAAGTCGTTAGAAATGCCTCTGTCCGAATTAAGGTCCAAATGAGACCTATGCCAAAGTCAATAGTATGGGTTTTGTTTATTAGTAAATGTGAGAGAGAGAGAGAGAGAGAAAGGAAGAGAAAGGGAAGAGGTGGGGGGACAGAAAGAGAGTGACTGAGACAGAATAAAGAAAATATTAGCACTTCATGGATCCCACTGGCATCCCGATGATCCTGTCCAGCTGGTCTTCTTGGTGGTGAGGATTCCCCAAGAAGCATAGGGTGGATTAATATACACTCAGGCCAGGTGGGAATGCCCAGGTACCTCCTCGAGTGGGGGAAAGGGGAGGGAAGCAGTTTAAGAATCTCTTGCAGCAGACTCGNGATGGGTGTTCACTGCCTGTGACCAGAGGTTACGCCACAGCCCCAAAACCTCCTCCCCTCTCCTCCTTTTGGGGGAGTCTGTGTAAACCTGGCCTCTGTGGGTTGTGATCTTCTTCATCTTAAACTCAGCCAGGGCTGATTGTCTGCTGTGTTTGGCTTTCTTGTGGATGCATTCCTTTCCTTCAGCCTTGTTTGGTTCTCCCTAGACCCGAGATGATCGAACAATAGTGTTGCCTTTATCTTATCTAGGTGGCTTAGCTCACAGTGCAAAGTTCCAGCCAGGAATCTTCAAGGAGGGGTGAGCTTCTGTGGTTGTGGCTTCTTTATACAGTTTTTGTTATAATGGGCAAAACTCCTTCATAACAATGTTTAAGGCATGAAACATTTCAGTCCCTGACAGTGTGTGATCTTCATCACTGGAATGTGAACATCACATCCTAGGAACTGTAGAAACAGGAATGTATATGTTGGGAATGGGGGAAAGAAGGAGCAGTCTTTCTTCTTTTGCTTCAGCTGCAGGCTCTAAGGAAGAGAAGGCTTTTCTTCATTCTTTCAACCCCTCCTTTAATTTATTTGCAGCCAGCTCTGGCAGAATAATCCTGCAGACAGTCAAAAATCATATATTTTGTATTGCAGCTGTGCTCTTCACAAGAACAGAGGTGTGAGGGACAGAGCAAACTCATGCAGGAAGCACCTTTATAAACGCACAGGCTTTTCATTTCTTACAGCGGTTTGAATGTGTGAACATTGCCTGAAAGGGAGCAGTGCCGCAGCAATACGCTGTATGCAGGAGGGAAGGGGAGGAGAGGTAGAGATGCAGCTCATTAGTCATTTATCTGCTCAGCCAGCTTCTTCCTCTGCCAGGGCAGGCAGCTAGTACTGGCAGGGGTGAAGTCCCAGGGCCCTGTCGTTCATAGAATTATGGAATGGTTTGGGTTAACAGGGACCTTAAAGACCATCTCTTTCCAACACTCCTGACACAGGCAGGAGCACTTCCCACTAGATCAAGTTGCTCAAAGCCCCATCCAACCTGCCTTGAACACTTCTGGGGATGGGGCATCCACAACTTCTCTGGGCAAACTGTTCCAGTGCCTCACCACCTTCACAGTAAAGAATTTCTTCCTAAGTTCTAATCTAACCCCATGCTCTTCTAATTTAAAGTATTTTTGTGGAAAGCTGCCTTGCAATTTAGGGACTAAGAACATCCAAAAAAATTAAGTCATTAGTGATTGTAGCCCCATCAGGCTCGCTCTCAGCCATGACTCTGTGATATAAATCAGGGGTGTTCCAAGAACAAAATATCTTAATACAGGCAGAAAAGATACTGATTGACTTTGTCTAAAGTAGTTACACTTAAAACTGTAGGGAATTAAAGCAATGCAGTTTTACATAGAGCATCTGGGCATGTAACTCAAATTAATATAATTAATGAACCCTTGCAGTCACCACCTTCTTTTAAACCAAGAGTCAGTGGAACAAGAAAGAGAAGGGCAGTTTTAACATGCTTTTCACATGCCTGCAGTTAAGCACTGAAATTTGTAACATTGCACCCACATAAGAGGCTGGATGTTTATACGATACATGTAAATGAGCAATAAATGGTGACAGTAAAGACAGTTATGTCCTACAAATAACTCTCAGCTCAAGTCTAGTATCAAAACAGAGCTTCTTTTATCTCCGATTCATTTAAGGCCTGCCTAGGAAAGCCATGTTTGCAACAGTGTTTCAATTTGTAACATTTACTTGGCCTGCTAGTATTGCTTGAGAGGGGCTAAATGCTTCTATACTGGCAGCAAAGTGTGATAATCAATTGAATTAAGGCAGTTCACTGGAAACAGCATGTTTTCCCTAGTCTGAACAGTCCTGGGGGAGTTTTTCAAAAGTTCAGTGTCTGATACTATGTTCTCGAAATGGAGGCAGCACAATCCTGTTGTGTTTTTTTTTTTTTAATTTATTTATTTACTTATTTATTTATTTATATTTTTTATTTTTTATTTTCCTTTTCCAAGCAGGCAGTGAAAGCAGGTTAAACTCGGCCATGCAGGCTGGCTGAGGGAGCTGGCTGAGGATAAAGCCAGGGTGTGGAGTGGCTTCCTGGTGGCCAGGCAGCACTGAAGTGGAAGGTGGCAGCAGGGCACCCGGGAGGGACGCCGGAAGGGTTGAGTCCAGCCAAAAGGGTGGCCATGGAATGACGCCGGCATGTCACCTCAGGCTGGCACGTCACACTGGGCCCTGCTGCTAGAGCCGGAGTATACTTGTAGACGTGCCAGCCATAGAGTCCTCTTCCACGGTTTTCAGCTCGGTTTGAGGAAATGCTCCATAAGCTGCACTTTTAAAATAGCCCTTGGCTGGTGCCTGTGCTAGCTCTGCTGGCAGATGCCTTTGTGTGAGTGCACAGATCTGGTTAGAGGGAATCTATTCCACACTGTATTTAGGCATTACCTTTGCTGTCCGTGTTTTCTTTTCCTTGCCACTAGCAGCAGAGAGACTATGCTTGTTTTGTGCTTAAATCCTCTTTATACTCTTTATTCTCTAAAGGAGCTGGATAAAAAAAATAATCTTTGTATGGTAGTTAACCACTGAAGTAGATTTTCATTTTGACTAATTCTGTTTAGGTAGCAAAATATGCATTTGGATGACAGGACTAGAGAATCCCTAAACTGAATAGATGGATTTTTATTTTTTGGTGAAAAAAACTGCATTTCAGATTCTAAAGGGATGTAGGCCTTTGGAATCTGACTACACCTGGGTTACAGCCGATATTAATGTGCGTAACTGAGAGCAGAGGAAAGCCACAGTATCTGAAGCAGTAATTTGCTGTACTCCAGCTCTGAAAGGGTTTTATCTGTCTATAAACAGGAAGCTGTCTATAAACAGAAAGCTGAAGAACCTTTCAGAAATATTTTTGTTCTACAGCATGACCAAGAAAGAATTTCAGTCATCTTTTTTGTATTTCAGGACATACTTTGCAGGAAATGACAAATTCATTTATGTAAATTGTGGGCTTGCCTTTTAAAGTTTCTTATGAACAGTGTTGTACAGTGATCTCTGTGAATTCCAAATGCACACTGGAGATAGAGAAGTGAGAACACAGCCTCTTGTTTTCCTTTGATAGTGGTTCCCTTTTCTCTTTTATTTCCAGCAGAAGAGCATATGAGTTCTGGGTGTTCTAAGAAATGTTGGTTGTTTGACTGATACTATCTGACTGATACATTACATACCTTTGGAATAATCTTTCTAAATAGGACACATCAGTAGATGAAATACGGCTCAGACAAGAACTTGGACTTTCATTGGTGTGCAAAAAGACAATTCTATATGAACACAAACAAATGCATTTAAAAACCTGTGAAATATTCCTGACACTGAGCAGCAAAACTACTATGGAAGATAACAGTAGGAAGATTTATTTGTCAGCCTTTTAGTGGGACACATAATGAAAAATCTACTTATTTCACTTGCTCATCTAAATATGACTTGCCTTGAGTGGATGAGTAAAATTTTGCAGCTTTGCATTAGGACAGGAACAGACTGATGCTGGGGCTACCATGGGAATTGCATTGCTTTAATGTAACTCGTGCTGGGGGAGGTGTCTTGTTTATGCTTTGGTTTATTGCTTTAAGCTGGTGTGAGTAGAAAAAGACACCCGCAAGACGGTGATTTACACAGTACTGCTGATGTTAATCCCATTACTTTGCCAGATATTTTTCATCTATTTGCCTCCCACCCCCTGAACTGAAACTCTCTTTGCTGTGAGTCAGAGCAGAGCCTGGTGTGATGAGCAGGTGTGGCTTGCAGTGCAGATGTGCTCCCCAGCTTCATGCAGGCACCCAGGATAAATGGAGAGGAGCAGGGGATGGCTGCTCTGTGTGTGTAAATGGGAGGAAGGGAGGGAGGGAGGGAGGGAGGGAAAAAGAGTGCATGTAATTTTCTGGCATGTGAATCCTGGAAAACAGTGAGTGATATGGACTGCTCTCACTTCCAGTGCAAGGGGAAGAAAAATAGAGTGACTGCAGTCACATAGGACAGAATATTGTCACAGGAGAAGGGTGGCTCTTGTGCTTCTTGCCACCGCCTGTGCAAGAGTAATAGGAGCCTCAGTCCCCACAACACGATCTTCGGCTTCAAGGAGAATTTGGTATGTGCTGGTTGGCAACATCACCTCTTCTCCTCAGACAGCTCGTACAGATCCTTTGAGACTCTCCTGTGGACTGTGTCCATTGCCCCTGCGTGCTCCTGAAGTGCCCTCAGTGTGCATGGGAAGGGCTGTGTTCTGGGTAGCTTGGGCACTCCTGATGAGGCAAATGTCATGCAAAGGGACGGGAGATGAGTTTCCCTCCCTTGTACATGCTCAGGCACTTCGACCAGGGAGCCCAAGTCTGCTAACCTGCTTTCTGTCCACTGGGAGGGTAAATTGACTTCTTTCCTCAGAGATTTGAACTTAGACTTCCATCTTTCTGGAATCCTTTATGAAATGAAGGGAAGGTTTTGATTAACTGTAAAACCCGAGCTGCAAGGGCAGGTCTACAAAGTGCTCAGCTTGGCAGGAGCAGCTTTGACTGATGAGGAAGGGTCACTGACTTTGCAGAATGAGACTCTCCAGCACGTGTTACCATGGTCAGCTCAGACCTGAAAGTGCTTAAGTGGAACTCAGAGGGGAGCTGAGGAACTCCGTCAACAAGTAATTGGGAAAAAGACAGGATTTGTGAAGGGAAGCCATCAGTAGCATTGAAAGCAAACAAACAAGCAAGTATCAATGTTTTGGATTTCTTTGTGTTAGGAGAAATTCTCTAGGCCAAGCAGCTCCATTTATACATTCTTGTTGTAATTGCACAAACCACGAGACTGGTTTATGCATTTGAAAACCAAAAACAAGACAGAAAGCCGGTGGGGGAGGGGGTTGTGTGTTGAGGGAGATGCAGGTCTGTCCTTCTCTAGAAAGAGTAGTCAATTCTAAACATTTTTTTCATTTGCAACAATACATAGGGGCTGTGCAGTGACTGCCTGAATGTTAAATTATAGCACTTGTTTTACTCTTTATGTCTGTGTTTTGTATGACGCAGTTTGTACCAGCAACATCTGAATGTTTTGGCTTACTTTGAAAGACTAGGGGAGTTAAGGGTCTTTCATGAAATAAAAGAAAATCCTGAAAATAGCCTTCAGTGATTTCTGAATTGTATTCTTAGCAGTATTAGCATATAGCTGGAGTTAATTCATTTGCATTAGTGAAAAGTTCAAGTGAGAGCAGAATTAGGCCTTTTTGAAAACCAAGTCAGAATCATGTCTGTTGCAACTCCATCTTGGCTTTGAATGGGAAGCCTGTCACATTTCCTGTGAACCTGGAGACCTATGTGGATGTGTCACATTCATCCCAAAGGGAAGCTGTGTGACATACCAAAGAAGGGGGCTGTCCTCAGAGTTGGACTTGGGCCCCTGGCTTTCCAGCCATTCCAGTAGTGGGCACAGCCCCAGCACAGGATTTACTGAGGTGATACAGCCAAGTTTATTCTGTACAGTGACTTGACACAGAGACGTGTCCCTCCTGTTCTCCATTCGCTATCCACAGAGCCCACGCTGAGCTGGATTCTCCAACTTTCAGAGCTGTCTGGTTCCCCAGGCTCTATTGCTGCTTGTCTCTGGCCCTTTATAGGCATGGCTTTAGATGTTTGAGGATGTGGGTTTGTGTTTTGGGGGTAATGAGGGGGTGTTCAACAGCCTTGTGAGATCTCAGCACATAATTGCCATGGATTTCAGAAGGAGCTGGGTGCTCAGAATGCATAGGCACTTTGGAAGTCCCGAGAGATGCTATAGTGAGGCCTTTTGTTATGGTTTGGCACTGGACAAATACCAGGCACCCATGAAAGCCATTTGCTCATCCTCTCTTGCTCTCAGCTGGACAGAAGAAAGGGAAAAATTAATGAAGGGCTCATGAGTTGACATGAGGATTGGGAGAAAACACTGTAAGGGCAAAACAGGTCCAAATTTAAAGGTGTAAAGTAAATTTGTTATTAACAGTCTCAGAAGAGGACCATGAGGAATAAAGCCTTTAAAACACCCTTTCCCCCCCAGCCCTTCCCTCCCTCCTACCAACAGTGCAGGGAGACAGGGCATGGAGTTTTGGTCAGTTCATCAATCGAGATCTTTTGTTCACTCGGGGAAAAAAGTCTTTTCTCTGCGATGCTGTGAGTCTCTCCCATGGGCAAACCGTCTTCTCAAAACTGTTGCAGTGTGGGTTGCTTGTCCATGGGATGCAATCCTCTAAGGATAGGCTGCTCTAGTTTGGACACGAGGGCCCTCTCTCCCTGTCTCTGGAAGCAGGGCCCTCTCTCTCCATTCGGGTCTCACCGGATCGCAGCTTTCTCCGGCACCCACCCGCTCCGGCGGGAGCACTTTTCCCAGGGGCTGCGAGCGGATCTCCGCATCCCCCACAGGCTTCATGCGTTACCGGGGACAGTTTGTTTTACCACGGTCCTCACCACGGCCCGCAGAGGAATCTCGGCTCCGGCGCTTGGAGCTCCTCTCGCCCTCCTCTTTCACCGCTGACCTTGGTGCCGCCACGTTGTTTTCCCTCTCGTGTCCTNGGGCCGCACCGGGACGGCGGCGGCTGCGACGATGGCCGCACGCTGCGCCGGCGAGGCCCCGGTGGCGGCACTTGGCCGCCCCTGGGGAACGCTGCGCCCGCGCTCTTTTGGTTTTCTGCTTAAACATTCACCACAGAGGCGTGACCGACCTCTCTAACTGGGCCAGCAGCAAGTCCGCCTTCAGAGCCATCAGAGACTGGCTCTCCAGAACATGGTGGAAGCTTCTAGCAGCTTCTCACGGAAGCCATTTCCATGGCCCTCCTCTGCTACCAAAAACCAGGCCACGCCAAATTAACACACCTTCAAGGAGGAATTTCTTTCTCTCCTTGGTTGTTCCAGTTATCCTTTGGCTGATGCAGAAGGGCAGACAACCCATGCAAACTTGTTGCAAAATTGTAATCTCCCAAGCTGTAAACAGGTAGTATTTTTTTAAATCTTTAAGACTATGTCTCAACAAGACCTTGAACATTGTTTTTGATCATACTGAACTTTACATGTATTTTCATTAAGTGCCAGGGTCTTCATTTATTTCTGTTTAGGAAAAGAATAAGAGAAAGCTAGACTTTCCTTTAAAGCATGTGTTATTTTACGTAGTTTTTATCATGTCAGTCCTGACCTGAGTTCTCTCTAAACTGATAGTTACAATCTCTAAAATCCTTCCTCAGATGGAAACTTCTCCATGCCTGTAATAACATATATCCTTTTTGAAATGAGACATCAAGTATTTGAGTAGGGAGCTCAAATACTCCATGAACTTTCCATTCTTTCGTGAACTTTGAGTTCATGAAAGCTTTACTTACCCCTTTACTTTAGTTTTTTTTTTTATTTCCTTGTATTAACACATTCTCCCATCCTGTTGTTTTGTTTCTTTGCTGCTTCTTTGTCCTTCTGTGTAGAGCAGGTGTTTTCACTCAGCTGCCTACAGCGATGCTGAAGAATTTTCCAGGGCAGTTGGAGTTAAGATAACATCCATCAGCAGGCATGAGGAAACCACAGTTATGTGCATTATGTTGCATTTGTCTATACTGAATTTCAGCTGATCAGAGAATATTTCCTCAACATCTGTAGAAATTATATAGTTATTGACTGAGGGGAAGAGAGAGAATAGAAATTAAATGGTCACAACATTTGCTGAATATTTTCTAGCCAAGATGGAGGGCTTCTTTGAAATTATACCAGTTCCTCACAGTCTCATTTCTCTGTGCTGTTCTCTCTCTCTCCATATCAAACAACAGGTTCAGAGAAGTTATGCAAGCAATTTCTTTCAGTTGTCTTCATTTTGTGAAGACAGGGCAGTGTGAAGTTGGCATTGCAGGGGTTGTGTGCAGGGATTGTTCCAGGGCTTCCATTTACTCAGGAAAGGGAAGGTGGATCGCCTGGCCTGGATGGGGTGGGGAGGGTGGAGGAAGCTGCTGGCTAACATGTGTCCCTAAAACTGAGAGCTCTAAGGACAGAGCTCACAGCAGGCTTTCCAGTGTGTAATAAAGCTTCCAGGGTTAGGAGGCTGCCTTTCTGTTCCCTGTGCTTATGGGTGGATGCCTCACCAAGACAAGATTTTGGGAAAATCTTTTCCTCCTTGAAAGAAAACCAGCTAAAATAATACACAAGTTCTTAGTTCCAATGCGGAACAAAGTTATTGTTCTCTCCTGCAGACTTGTGCTTGCCTTATGTTAGGAGGGGCACTCATCTGGGGCAAAGGCTGTGTTTGGTACCACAGAGGATTCTGAATCACATGAAATAAAGAGAAAGTTAACTGTAACCCACATGGGATTCAGCTGCCTGCAGTTGAGAACGCACAATTTGGAAAGTCTTAACCTGATTTTTACAAACAGAAAAGCACTACCCAGAAAGTTCAATCCAATTTTCAATTGTTCAAGCCAAAATTCATAACTGTTTTCCATCCCAAGCATCAGGAGCTTCACTGTTGTCACTTCTTCCCTATGCTGTGGTACATTTATTGCCCAGGAAGCTCTAGGGCACATGAAAGTTCATTTTCTAAGCAGATTTACACATGGTCTTGTTGAAACTTCATTGATATGGTGGCGTGATGCAAGTACATATGTATTTAGGATATGTGTCTGTAAACTTTCTAGGCAGCCTGTGGCAAATGAAAACAGTATGTTTCTATCTTTAAAGACCAAACACACCAGCTGAGCCATCCACAGTTCCTGTTGCCATCCAAGCCTCAAACCTTGCATGCTAAAGCAGTCAGGGTGAACCAGTTTTGAGCACCACCTCTAGCTGAAGATCTGGCATATAAGTTATAATTTATGTGAATGACTTTTAAACAAAACTCTGATCATTCTTTTAAGAAAATTTCTCTTATTTCGTACCATCTGTTCATGTGTTTGATATGACACCAAAAGGTGATAAAGCACGGTTTTAAGAGCATCTTTCTTGAATGTGAGTTTTTGTTCCTCCTCATGCTTCTCCCTGAGCACCCATCTGCTCTGGGCTTGTTAATGGCACACATCCCTTTGCAGGCAAGTTCAGCCATGGAAAAATGCCCATGACTGCTTCAGAGATCAGGGCCACATGTGCAGAAAGGAAGGTTTATCTTGGCCTCTCTCCCTGGAGAAGGCACTCTTGTCAGAGACACGTGGATTTCATCTGTGGCCTCAACTCTGACACTGAGCTTCCAAGGCTTTGGGGAAAACTTAAACATGGTTCATGTCTTTGTGTTAGTTTGCCAGAGCATATGCTGCTGCACAATTTCACTATGGTAGGTACTGGGCTGAGTGAGTTTTGGAAAGCAGAATAGTGATGAAAATGGTGCAGTGTAATGCTTTCATTGCTTACCTGGTCTGCTTTTACGTTATCCCTACTGATTTAACATCTGTCATGGAATCACTAAGGTTTGAAAAGATCTCTAAGATCATTGACTCTAATTGTTAACATAGCACTGCTGTGTTCATTGCTAAAGTGTCCCCAAGTGCACCCCCCTCTCTTGTAATGTACTGCTGTGCAGTCTTGTTATATTTATAAAATACTCTTTGAGCATATATGTCCTGGAACTCCTTTACATGGCATTAAAGTAGTTTTCTGCTTGTACAGTTGCACCTGCCTGGCCTGTTGAGAATGGGTGTTCAGAACGCAGTGTCTCTTCACCAGGGAAAGATGAAGTATGTTCACTGCTAGATTACTGTTTAAAGAGAAATCATTCAGGTGGTGTAATTGGAATACCCAAATTGTGGGCTGAGTTTCTCCTCCTCGGGTCCTGTTGCAACTTTGATATGCAGACTTTGCTGAAGGTTTTGAAAGCAGAAAGCCTGCCAGGAAGAATAGTAGCAGGAAGAGGGGAAGATCAAGATATCAAAGGGAGTAGAATTGACAGAGGAGAAGTCTGCAGTGATGAGCTCCTATGGATCTTTTCCTTTCGCTTCCCAGGGTTCAAGAGCTCTCTCCCCCCAGTAGAAATTTAAATGGGAAGCAGTGGGCATTAATACTTTACGCTCATGAAGAGTGGCCCACCAGAGCCCAGGGAAGGAGGAAGAGAGAGAGTGAGCTGTAATTTACTTATTTTCTTGCTGGCTTCAGTGAACTTGGCTCACCATGGGTCCCTCTCTTGCTCTTGTAGAATACATCTGAGTTCGGCAGCATAGATGTGATTAATTTCTGGTCTGTGTTGGAGAGCACCGAGTGGTGCTGTCTTGCTCTTGGGCTTGCTCAGATATACACTTCATGTATCACTTACCTACCATGCAGGGTGGTTATGAGGATTAATTAGTTAATGTTTGTACAGCACTTTGAAAATGTAATGCACTATTAGGCTTTAGTCTCTGCTTGATGCATGAGTAGAACACCCATTAATCTAATAGAAGTTGCATGCATTCCTCAAGCAGGGAATACATAAATGCTAAATACAATTTTAATTTTTATTGTATTTTGCAATATTCTTTGATCATGGTTTTGTAATTTAGCTTAACTTTTCTAATATATAGCTTGCAGAAATAAGAAAGAAATGTTCTTAATTTTTAATCTTGCTTTCAAGAACTCCTTCAGCCTGAAATAAGCAATCATCCTTTGTTCCTCCTGCTTCATTGTTTTCTTCCCCTTATTCTATCTTGTGCATGGTCTGACCAGAGGTAGGTTTCTGTGTTCTGCAATTGGCAGAGGTATCTTGCTAGCTAAGGAAGCAGACTCATAACACCTCACACAAATAGTATTTGATTACTGCTAATTACAGTGCTGTCACATAGACGGGGGAAAGAACGTCGGCTGGCTTTGTCAAATAGCAATGAAATAACCTGCTGTCTGTCTACTGACTTAATGGCTTTAATTGCCAGCGCATAATCAAGATCTGGTGAATTTGTTTGAACGTATCAGCAGGCACCAAATATTTCAATTAAGATCAAGTTGTATAACTAGTGTTGCTTTAGCTAGAGCAGGATTCTGGTGAATTCAGGGTTTTGAGGCTCATGAAAGGGTACTTGGCAAGAGCCAGCAAGCAAACAGACAGCAGGGTTGTTTCTTCTTTTTTTCAGACTTCGAAAAAAGTCTGAAAAAGACTTCCCCTCTGATGCTACTGGACCCTTGGAAGTGGTTCCCTTTTATTTTCTTTCAGTCTGTTTTCTTTCTCAGGATGATGTCTCCCAGAAGAGTTCATACTCTGTAGGCTTTCTGCTGTGAATGATGTCTGGGTTGTGGTGGGCCATTGAGACAATTGCTTTGGCCTGGAGTAGAGTCTGCCCCAAACTCTTGAAGGAGGCTTGCTGCAGCAATGAGAATGGTAGTTTAATAGTCCCTGAAGAAAATCATAGAATCTTACAATATACTGAACTGGAAGGTACCCACAAGGATCAAGTCTAACTCCTAGCCTCGGACAGTAAACTAAAAGAACCATGTGCCTGAGAGCATTGTCCAAAAAGAAAAGAAAAGAAAGAAAGGAAAAGCTGTGGCCTGGCACACCAAAGGTGGCCCATTTCTTCCATGTTGATAGAGCTTTTTTTTCCTTTTTGGCACTCATCCTCTTGCCAGAACAGTCTTTTTCAAGAAATCGATCCCTTTCCTATAGCCAGTGGATGATACAAGAGTTTGAAATAAATGCTTGAATTATGTTCAGCTTTCAGAGATGGTTTTGTCCTTAACTGTCAGAAGGCACTTTATTTTTGTCAAAGCCTCAATCAAAGATTTTTTTTCTATCTTTGAAGGATCCTTCCTTCAAGGATTCACGCCCATTCCACCAGATCATTAGCAGCTTCTTAAGCACAGAAGAACAGGTCTTTGTGATAAAATCTGTGAGGCCATGAGCTGGACTTGCCTTTGCTCCCTCATTAAAGGCTGAAACAGGAACCTTCCACTTCTCTGAATCGGCTTTGAGCACTGGATGCTGTAGACTACCCTTACTTGTCCTGTTCATATTTAATCACGACATTTGAAAAGACCCACCTGGTCCAAGTTATGCCTGTTTACCTCATCAGTTTTCATTTTGCTACATAATTGAATTTTCTGGTTTATTTGTGTGGTTCCTATGGCTTGTTGCCTGGTAGGTATTAGTCTGGATTGGTGGGTGGATTTTCTTGGCACAGAGAACTCTCACGTAAATGATCTTCTTAGTTTTGCTGGTTAAAACTGATTCCTTAACACCAGGAGAAATGACCTTTGCTTGTCTATATGCTTGTCTATGTGCTGTTATCTTATCAATGGTACTCTTTTACCTTCATCCACTCAGTGCAGCTTTGTTTGACACCAAGACGTAGCTGTGACCGGTCTTCTCCCTGCCTTCATAANAGTTGTGTCTTCTCCCTGCCTTCATAAGCCATGTAATTTTAGGGATCGTGCTCAGCAGGCATGCACTCAAAAGCTGGCATGCAGAAAATCACAAGTTCTTTCTGTTTGTTCTGAAGGACCTTTAGAGAGTTGTACCCACCCCCTGCTTAATTCTGGCAAAGCTCGAGTCATTCTTGCGTGTGTTTAGTGGGAGCTGTCAGCGCTCCACAACTGTCTAGATCAGACCTGGAGCTTGAGAGCTAAAAACAACCCCAAAATGCAGAGATGATGTATGACAGACAGATTTACATTTGCAGAAAGGCAGAAAATTAAG